>JAODAL010084806.1:0-10802 GCA_025379985.1 Phyllomedusa bahiana
TGGGTAACCCCCTGCACTGCTCTACCAAGCTTTTAGGGGTCCATAGTGAGGTAGAGCATAACGGTTTCGGCCTTATAATGCACGTAAAGGAGGTGCAGTGAGCCCTAACTGGAACCCAGCCAACTGTCCCTGCCTACTTGACATGCTGCCCTAGGCGGCAGATGGCAACTGGGCGACAGTCCCTGCTCTGCTAAAGTGCTGGGGACGTGAGGAAGTAGAATAGTCAGACAGTCCGGGTCAATATCAAATAGGAACGCCAAAGCCACAAATAAGAACCAGAGGGATAAACGTAAACAAGCCGATGTCAACAGCCAAACGGAAGCGAAGCACAAAATCAGGAGACAAGCCGGGGTCAGGAGAACAAGCCGAGGTCAGGTACGCAGATAGGCAAAACACAATAACTGAACAAGAAACACGAGGTAGCCAGGAATATCACAGGCGCTGCACCCAGCCTTCAGGGAGTTTAAATGGGATTCCTGGATACCGCCCCTGCAGCTGATTGGAGCGGCCTCTGGGTCCTCCCATTGGCTGGTGCAACTCGCCCCCTGTCAGGAGTGGCTGGGCCCGTCACTCACAGAGTTGTCAGCAGCATGTGTATCAGGGTGGGATCATGCATCAGCTGCTGCAGCCTGCAGATCCCTAGAGACTGAGCACAGCCCAGCCCTGTCAGTATTTGGTAAAAATCTTTATTTACCTTTGCCTACATGTTTAAAGTAATGAGATGGATAAAACCCCTTTCATTAGGTAAAAAGTTGATCACTTTGGGTTACTTGAGTTTAACTTGTTTTCTTGCTTATTTCTTCTTCCACTAGTCCTTATCTACAGCTTACTTTATAGCCAATAGTTACAAGGAGCCTTGACGGGGCTTGCAAGCTTGCATATAGTGGCCACTGTATTAACTAATACCTCATATATGATATTTTTCCAGTATGTCCAGTATGTAATTTTTTTTTTGCCCAAAAGTACTGGGGAGCAAAGGGTGTCTGTATTTTTGTGTTGGACACCTAAAAAGTACTGGGAAGTCCGCCCAATTGAATAGTAGTGGCGTAATAGGCTATAAGCCAGCATGGTATGTATCTGCATTAATGGCACCCTTTTCGCCATATCTATATGCAATTATAATACTAGCAACCACCTCCCTTATATATTGAAGGTGTGTGTGGTTGTATTAGCAGTATTTTTGTATTTGTGCAATCTCCCCATGTATTATACTGTGGCTTTTCTGCATACTGTGTGAACAGATATCAATTTAATGTGCAGTCTAATTCTTCCCCTAGTGGTGGGGTATGTGAGCTACTGCTCAACAATCAGCTGCACCTGTTTATCTTTCCCAAGTAGCATATGGGCCAGTGTTGCCTCTTTACTGGGTTCAGTTTTCAGTCCGGTCTTTGAGCTGTGAGTATGGTCTTGTTTCTGTGTGTTTTTTTAAAGTAATTAATGTCCCATTTTTTCTGTGTTTTTTCCAATAGTTACAAGCAAACATATGCTGGCTATGACTGGAAACAGTCAATAAACTTGTTCAATTGGCTAAACTACTGTCAATAGGTGGGACAGTTCCTGTTTACAGTATATTACTATATAGCACCTGGTGTAAAGGTAACACTTTCGATAGAGTTAACCTGAAGTCCAGGAAGTTCAAACAGCAAAAGACGTTGACTGATGTAGGTTTTTAGGCTTCCAGCAATGCATGCTGTAATTAGAGATCATTATAGGGCCTTATTTAAGCTGCGTTTGCGGTACAGGTAGGGAGGGATATCTTGAAAAAAGTATGCTGATATATACTGAGGCAGAGCCATAGAAATCTGTGGCACACACTTTACATGCCAGACACAAAAGCATGGTGTACCAAAGAGATGGCATTTTCCGCATAGACTTCTATAGCTCTGCCACAGTATATGTTGGAATCTCTTTTCCAAGGTATCTTGGCGGCCCCTTGCAACGTATAAACCAAAGTACAGTGTGAATGAGGTCTATAAGTAATGCAATGTATTTACGGGACCCAACTTTTTATGTAAGTTAAAGTGGTTGTATAGTAAAAAAAAGTAAAAAAATATATTTCATTGGAGTCAGGGTGGCCCAAAAAAGAAGACACTTAAAGTGGTTGTCTCGCTAAAAGGATTGCTTTTTTATGTTAAAGATCTTGCAAAAACAATTCACTTTGCAATATTTGTCCATTATCATTGTCCTAACTGTTCCTAGATATCCCCTCTTGTAGGGGCTGCATCAGCTCCTCAGGTTTGCTATAGCTACAGGCCTGTTTAAATTGTCTCATGATAGGCCAGCACTGGTTGCTATAGCTACAGCCCTTTGACTTCTGCTGCGGCCTAGTAGAAGCCAGTAAACCGCCCCTAAAATTCAAAATAAAACCAAAAAAACAGGACGGGAATCAGATGAATCAATGTAGGGGAACAACCCCTTTAAGGCGGGGGCCACACAGCAAAGGACAAACAACGGCCCGAAAGTCAACCTTTTTTTTTCCGTTTCGCGACCTGCGGTTTTTTGTCACTGTATTGGCAAAAAACACGGTTGGTTCCTCGTTTTTTTGCCATCGGCCTATACATTCAATTGTATGCGAAGACAATGAAAAAAGTAAAGATGCCGGCATATTATACAAAAATGTTGTATAATATGTGGGCGCCAAAAATACGAGCGAAAAAAAATAAACTGCGTAGACAACAGGTCGTTTTTTCTATTAAAGTCCATGGACAGTCTAAACGATCGTATTTTCGGCAGTTTAGAATCCTAAAACCACCGCAAATATAGGCATTCCCGGGGTTAAAAAACGGATAGGGACGTGGGTTTGTTCTTAAGTTGAATTTGTATGTAAATGGGAACAGGTATATTTATTAACTGTAATTCCAGCAGGAAAACATTTTGTAGTTTTTGAATAGTACAGGGGAACAGTTTTTCTACATTTGTTTTGCTGTCTTTGCCCTTTTTTTGAAGATTTCACCTAACGTTCTGTATCTCTGTGCACTGTGGCATGCTGGCACTTGGTTATCATGGGGCGTGACTCAGTGTTGAATTCAGCCATGCCCCATAAGTCCCGTTTGTAACTAGGGGGCGTATGTAAGTCGGAACATGTAAGCGGGACTGCCTGACAATTTTTTTTTGCTGTCTAGACTACCCCTACATTTCCCTACAAGCTGTCCCCCACCCTTTTGCCCCCCCAACTTCAGCGAGTCCAATTCTTGAGCTTCATTTATTTACTATAGAGCAAAAACCCCCACCAGCGGTCAAGACGGTAACCCAAATTGAGAGAACGGGGACAGATTGGGGGACGCTGGGTTAAATCTTATCTTTTTTTTTTTGTACTACTTGGCCCCAATTAAAGTTTTTTGTTTTTTTTTTTTGGGGAAAACCCCCCGAATTCCATTGTAAACGGTGTTAAAAAGGTGGCCATGTGCTTTCATAAACTGACAGAAAATTCTACTTTTCGGTTGGCTTCCCAAAGGCAAATAGTAGTTGGCAAATCCAAAAATCCAAAGCGGTTACATCAGAAATTTAGGAAAGTGGCAGCACAAGAAATCTGTTTTTTTAAGTCCTAGCGCTAATTTTTTTACAAGTTCCTTTTTCTATTGGACAATCATTTTAAACGACGTGAAATCCCCCTGCGGGCCCCGGGTCCCCTGTGGTTTATGTTATGCCAGCAGACGCAGCCCTCAATGTCATTTGCAGTTATTATTATGTACCAAGGAGGATATCGTAACTCTCTCTTATCTTTCATGCTAATGCAATTTCACTAATGATTTACACGAATGAAAAACGAGTAATCACCGTTCCAGCCTTCATATCATTAACCGGTTCTTACAAAATTCAAGGCCATATCTCCTCCTTTTGACATCTGGGGTAGCTTTTTTTTCCCTTTAGCAATAGTAAATAAGAATAGTACTTTTTTTTTTTTTAACGGCCTTAAGTTTCCTACGGGGTCCTTACAACCCCAAAGGAAAAAGATCCTTTTTAAAATTTATAAAAAGCAGCCGATTTGCTTCTGACACCTAAGTAAAAACAAAATTATAGCTAGGGGGATATTTTACAGATATAATCTGCCTCATGTATTATTTATTGCTAGCATATAGGATATATACTTTAATGATAAAAAACCAATTTTTAAACCCCTTTTACAGCCTATGTTTTTGAAAAATTGCTTTTGGGTTAAGTCGGAACATTTTTTTTTTTAACTCTTCACATTAAGACTTGGTTCACATCTGCGTCAGAGGTCCCATTCAGAACCCCTATTGCAGACGTGGAATAGGACCCGTTTTTCAATGGTACCAAACATGCTGGGGGAACCTCACTGACTACAATAGGTTCCCTTTTGGGTTTCCACTGCTGGCCCAACACCGCGCTTTTTTCCCCTTTTTCCTAAAGAATCGTGAGGAATCTACCATAGACACAGATGTGACCAGGGCCCAAGGGATGTTCAACGGACCAATTTGTCACGCATTTGCGTCGTATTTTCGTCTAACCAGGGCCGGACAAGGCATTTTGGGCCCTAGGGGAGTAACCAAGGGCCCCCCCCCCCCCCCTCCACCAAAAAAATACCCCCCCCCCCCCCACACTATTTCCTCTCACCCCTGCGCCAGTCCTGTACAAATTTTCTCACTTTCCACATAGCTCCCTCCACCCCCCCTCAGCTCACTGCACAATGAAAATCACCCGAAAAATTTTTGCTTTTCAAAATCGCCCCCCCGAGACAGTGTAATACCCCTAAATAACACTATAAATAATCCACCTATACAGGGAGCAAATTACCGACGAATATTGTTACTAAAAACCCCCTACAAAACCCAAAGCCCCAAACTATTACACTTAAGGCTCAAATAACCGCCAACCCTGCCCGAACCAAACCCCCCACTGTACATCAGCTGTACCAGGCCTGCAGAATATACCACCGCCATACAGGACCAATAGGGTAGTACATTTGTAGTGGGCCTGCAGAAATATAAGTGTTACACGCTGTTACATTTAGGGGATCCGGAGACGTCTTTTCTGACAGCGCTTCACTTTCCCCCTTTCTTCTCCATCCGGTTCACACCTTCATGCTTTTGCCCCCGGGCCAAAGACCGTCCCGAGGATTTGGACAAAAAAAACTTAATTCCTAAATTTTCCATAACCCTTATTATAGATACAATCCCCCTTATCAGACAGGTATATGATATCCCCTTTCCACAGCGGGTATATAAAATTTTGTCCCCTTAGCGGGTAGGTAAAAAATATAGGGGCACTCGGATAAAAAAGCAGGGGCTCGGGCAAATTTTAGCTAGGGTTCATGTAGGATGGGGCCACGGGCAGGCTATGGGGGCCACGGGCAGGCGTAAGGTGCCACAGGGGCGTATATGCCACAGCCAGGCGTAAGGTCCACACCGGGCGTAGGGGGCCACGGGCAGGCGTATGGGGCCACAGGCGGGCGATGGGGGCCACAGGCAGGCGTAGGGGGGGCCACAGGCACTAGGGGGCCACAGGCAGGCTTTTTGGGCCCAGGCACGTTTGGGCCACGGCAGGCGTACGGGGGCCAAAAGGCGGGCGTAGGGGGCCCAGACAGGCGTATGGGGGCTAGGCAGGTTTTTAATGGGGCCACAGGCGGGATATAGGGGCCAAGGGGCAGGCGTAGGGGGCCACGGGCAGAAAAGGGGGGGCCGCGGGCGGGCATATAGGGGCCGCAGGCAGGCACTATGGGGGCCGCGGGCGGGCACTTGGGGGCCGCGGGCAGGCTTTAGGGGGCCGCGGCAGAATATAGGGGGCCACAGGAGGCATTATGGGGGCCCCGCAGGCAGGCACAAAAGGGGGCCGCAGGCGGCATTAGGGGGGGCCGCAGGCAGGCATGGGGGGGCCGCGGCGGGGATATAGGGGCCACGGGGCATTATAGGGCCGCAGGTGGATATGGGGGGGCCACGGCAGGCTAGGGGGGCCCACGGCAAATATGGGGGCCCAGGCAGGCATTATAGGTGGCCGCAGGCGGCTTATGGGGCCGCAGGCAGGCACTATGGGGGCCGCAGGCGGGCATTAGGGGGGGCCGCACAAATATAGGGGGGCCACAGGCAGGCACTATGGGGGGCCCACAGAATATGGGGGGGCCACGGGGCAGGCACTATGGGGGGCCCGGGCAGGCATTATGGGGCCGCACACTAGGGGGGGCCGCAGGCGGGCATTAGGGGGGCCACAGGCAGAAAAAAGGGGCCACAGGCAGGCTTTTTGGGGCCGCAGGCAGGCACTATGGGGGCCCAGGCAGCTTTATGGGGGCCGAGGCGGCACATAGGGGGGCCGCAGCAGGCTTTAGGGGGGCCGAGGCAGGAAAAGGGGGGGCCGCGGGCAGATATAGGGCCGCGGGCAGGCTTTAATGGGGGGCCTCAGGCAGGCACTATAGGGGGCCGCGGCAGGCATTAGGGGGGCCGCAGGCGGGCACTAAGGGGGCCGCAGGCGGCATTATGGGGGCCGCAGGCGGGCTTTAATGGGGGGCCGCGGCACACATGGGGGGCCGCAGGCAGGCATTAGGGGGCCGACAGGCACTATGGGGGCCCAGGCAGGCTTAGGGGGGGGCCGCGGGCACTTTAAGGGGGGGCCGAGGCGGGCATTATGGGGGCCGCAGGCAGGCACTAAGGGGGCCGCGGGCAGGCATTATGGGGCCGCAGCAGGCATATAGGGTGCCGCACGGGCATTATGGGGCCGGGGCAGGATAAGGGGGCCCAGGCGGGAATAGGGGGCCGCGGGCAGCATTATGGGGGGCCGCAGGCAGGCACTATGGGGGGCCCGGGGCAGGCATTAGGGGCCGCGGCAGGCACTATAGGGGGCCGCAGGCAGGCTTAGGGGGGGGCCGATGGCGGGCATTTAAGGGGGCCGCAGGCAGGCATTAGGGGCCGCAGGCAGGCACAAAGGGGGGCCGCAGGCAGGCTTTATGGGGGGGCCGCAGGCGGGCATTATAGGGCCGCAGGCAGAATATGGGGGCCACAGCAGGCCAAAACAACAACATTATATTACCTCCCCCGGCGCGCCCCTCCTCTTCGGGCCCCCCCAGCGCCCCGCCTCCTCCGCAGCTTCGGCGCAGGGGCCTGTGACCGCTTTGCGCCCAGGAGAGGCACGTCAGGGTGAATCACGCTTTTGCGACCCCCCGGGCTGAGGCCACGGGCCGGGGCGGTCCTCACCTAGGGGACCCGGCGCCCCGTGTTCGGCCCTGCACTCACCGGGAGGATCCAGCATCCTCCGGGGCGGGCCCACACGCTGGGGGGCAGGGCGCTTGCCTCGCTCCGCAGAAGCGTTTTCACAGAGACCGCCGGCGCTTCAGGCCCCACGCACGCCTGGACCCGGCGAGGGTCGGGGGCCCACGGCGCCCCTTAGGGATAGGCTGGGGTAGGCGCCCGGGGGGGGGGGTCGCCTACCTTTGGCCACCCGTCGTCCCGGCCCTGGTTTTAAACACAAGCGAGATGGCGCCCGAAATTACGGTAAACCATAGTTCTCCATAGAAACAAAGGATTACGGCCTCCACTCCCCCACTCTACAATACAATTGTATTGTACGCGTGGGAAGATAAGTGACATGTCAATTACTTCGGCGAATACGTCACGAAATGACGCAGCGGACCTGGCTCCGGCCCCCCGCACCGCAGGGGAGGCACTGACCCTTTGCTCCCCCCCAAATCAATCAGCGAAATTTGTAGCAGTACGGGACTGCCGCAATTACGCCGGGGGAACATACCAGAATTTTTTTTGCATAGGGCTGATTGCCTTTTGGCTTGGATTTATCCATAACTACTTAATTTGCCTGCTACACATAAATTATTGCCCTCATCCCAACAGAACATTAGAACTTTACTTTCTTTAAAGGGAATGTGTCATCAAAAATTGATTTCTATTAACTACTTTTTATTTAAACACATTTTTAAAAACATTTGTTTTTTTTTATCACACAGTTTCAATATTTTTTTTTTAAAAAATTTTTCCTAAAAGGGGGGTTTTCCTCTTACTGTTTCATAGATCACCCCAGCAGTTTTCATTCATGCATCCTGCACTTCCGGTCAAGCTGGGAATTCACATATGATTCTGTGTTTTCAACTTCTCTAATTGTCAGAATCGATAAACAATCTCTTGCTACCAGGTCCAGAGAATCTTCAGAGCTAAAGTAAAAATATAATTAGTGT
Organism: Phyllomedusa bahiana; assembly: GCA_025379985.1. Lineage (NCBI taxonomy): Eukaryota > Metazoa > Chordata > Amphibia > Anura > Hylidae > Phyllomedusa > Phyllomedusa bahiana. The sequence goes on from JAODAL010084806.1 coordinate 8,135, forward strand.
CTTTTGTCTAAAAAACAATAACACATACCCTCAGTTCCTGCATTCTGGCCAGGACCTGTGTGAGAAACCTCACTCCCCCGCTATCAATAAGACAAACAGCAGGGAGAACAATAAAGAGGGGCGAACTAGAGAAACCAAAAGCTCTAGAAGGTGATCAAATCATTTGTAACTCCCAACGAAAAAAATGAACAAAGATGTATTTGGAAAACGTCTTCATTTAAAGTGTTCCCTACAAGTTGAAAGCAAATCTTTGTAGTGCGCAACCCCCTTTAAGTTCCTGCAGTTTTACTTTGGGCCTCTGATCTAAATTTTAAGTTGAAACTTCCAGTTCGTTAGAGAGAAATTTCAGCCAAACACGGACTACCAGTCACAAAGGAATATCACAGCCATCCCCCTTTACCTCCCTCACCTGACTTCTTCCCCGGTCAAAGAGCAGCCAGAAAACTCTTATAGAAGTCAATGGGGCTGATCCATTCCCCCGGCCCTATGAGGGGATGAGGCTGCTGTAAAGCATCTCTCTAAATGGTTTAAAGCGTGCAGGGCAAGAATGCGTCCCCCCAAAATGACAGAAAGAGAAATCTACAATAAAAATAAAAAGGCAAAGAAGTAAGGAAATAACAGTGTTTTGTTTTAAAAAAAAAAAATTGCCGCAGATTCCTTCCCAAAATTAAATTAATACCCTAGATCCAATTCAATAAATTTTTAAAATCTTATTTGGATTCCCAAACCCGGTTCTTCACGACCCTTTACTTTTGCTGAATTTTTCATTTCATAAAACCTGTGTTTTTTTCATCTGTCATACAAAAGTTTCTTATGCAGACAATTGGCCTTTGGTCCACACTTTAATTGGCCTTAAAACAAAGCCGATTAATGTCTAATTAAAAAACCTAGCTAGCAAACCCCCTGCCTTTAACCCCACCTCAAAAATAAATTTTCCTTATACATCAGTGTCCACGGGGGTGCAATGGGGGCCGTTGGGGAAAACACCCTGTAACAGTTTATAATAAAAACCTTTGCCCTTGTGCGATATCATAGTTTTTCAAAGAATTGATCGAACGAACCCCGTTAAAGGGGGTTTTCTCACCACATTGATTTGCTTTAAACATATAGGTAATGTTAAATTAAATGATTACCAAAAATATAATGCTGTTCCAAATTTAAAGCTTTCCTATCAAAGTTAGAGTAGTTCTTATCCCCCTGCTTGTTTACACAAGCTTCCCTAAATTTCTGACCATCTCTCACTGCTCTAGCAGCCATGGCCGGGATAGTGATGTCACTACCTGTTGTTTGTTATCAGCACACAGGAGTTTGTTTATCTTTCTAGGGCCACAACAGCATTGGACAAAAACCATCAGAAAGCCAATGGCTTTTTCCAATGCGGCCACTTTTTTGTCACTGTTTCTTTGCCCGTCGGCCCGTAAATGAATGTATGAATTTTAGGGGAAACCAACAGCAAAACTCAGAATTCCGGGAATTTGCAATATGTTGCATATTACGCTGGATTTTTAACAACGTGGTTAAAAAACCCATGCTGTATAGACTACAGCACAGGTTTTTTCATTGCTGTCTATGCAGCACAGTGTACCGTCGAAATCCAGCTTTTTTTCTGTGCTGTGTAGACATAGCCTTACCTTGTAAACATTAACACTTATTTACTAGCTTTGCATCCTTCTGCCTGCGCTGCTTAGACCCCCAACAATGCCCAGTAATGGGGACATCAATGTAGTTCACCAACTGTGGAAGTTCCCATCAGGTGGAGAAACACCAGCTTCCCACTATGATTCTCCCTCAAGGCAAACCAGCCGTGAGGTAGACTTTTGAGATCAGGTACTATGTTTTCATTGCCATTGTGTATAGAAAGCTTTGTGCCACACTTGGTTGTAAATATTGAGTGACCACATTGAGAAGTCCCTGAAGTGGGACGAAACACTGCGTCTGGGATATATACGCTTTTTTTTGAACAGTGGGGGTGCATTGAATGAATTGGTCATCAAAAAATGACTTATTATTTAACTCCCATTTTTATTTAAACACATTCTGTAGGAATTTTTTGGGTTTTTTTTTTTTTAATTTTTCCATATCACTTTCAGTATTTTTTTTAATAATTCCTAGTCCTGTCAGTTTTCACTTTGGCCGCTAAGCCTAATAATCGTCTGACATTAGTGGGTTTTTTTTAGAGAGCTTTTCAGCAGTGTGCTCATTATCAGTAAAAAGCAGGGTCACACTAAAAGAGACACCATTTTGTACAGATAAAACAGAATCCACCAGTCACAAGAGAAGATGTCACAGCTCCCCCCTCCCCTCCCTTCACAGTGAAAACTCTCCTATACAAGTCTATGGGACAGAAACAGTCTTAAGAAACCTATGGCATGAAGCGCTGTAAAGAAACTCTCTGACTGCTGTTTGAGCAGTGCAAGCAAGAATGCTTCCCCACAATCATATATAGACGGCCGAAAAGAGAAATCTACAGTCAGGAAATAAAAACGACTGAGAGGAAAAGCATATGGGATCTGGTCTTGGGTTTAATAAGTAAAAAAAAAATTGGCGACATTTCCCTTTAAAGATTGGTATATATGCATTTTGCAAATAATCACAGGTGTGGGCAGCTCACCGTTTCTGACCAAACATCGGGGGAAGCGCGGGAGGGGAAAGCAACCTCCGTGTCAAT
>JAODAL010084807.1:0-10801 GCA_025379985.1 Phyllomedusa bahiana
AAAAGGCGCCAAAAGCGAAAAATTTCAAAAATAAAAATTTTTGGGAATTTTTTTTACGGTACCAAAACATAACTGAAACCCTACATGTTTGGTATTGCCAGATGCGTATCTACCTGTAGAATACAGATAACACCATTTTTACTGAAGAATAAACTCCGTAAGAACAAGCCTCCTGCAAACATGGCGCAAATACTTTTTTTCCACATTTTGCTCCACTTAGAATTTTTTTGTCGATCCTAGTATATTCTAAAGTAATATGAATAACACCACTATAAAGTACAACTTGTCCCGCAAAATAAAAGCCCTCATATGTCTATGTAGGTGGAAAAATAAAAAAGTTATGGCTTTCAGAAGACAAAGAGCAAAAAAATTTAGAGCCATAGTATTATGACCGTCCGTCAGGAAGGGGTTAAAACTGGTTTACTTGAGCCAGAAGTGTCGCTTTGTGGCTAGAAAGCGCTAAATCTATGACCTGCAGTAGAACAGGTTAATAGATTCAGGAACATTCTATGCTACTAATGCGCGCAAATCATTGTAGTCTGGGCAACAAAAATCATACATGGGCCCATATTGTCACTGGCAGCAAACTATTTGGGCCCGCCACCTAGGTGATACATACCTGCCATCAATGATTTTACCCTTTGGTCTCTTACAACATATATACATTGTGAGCTTTTTGCGGCTCTGGAACCTTGGCACACGTTTTTCTTCAGGCAGAGACAGAGACAGAACTTCGGGTATAAAATACAGGGCCTCTGTGTTTTTATTAGGCAGCAAACACAAAGCAAGAGCAAGGCATGCACAAATACAAACACCTGCTCGTCTGAGCTCTAACTAACAAAGAAACCCTTACTAACACCTTGTAAGTATCCCTGCTGGTTCCCTATCATGTATCCACCCAAGACTTGAAGGTAGTCTGGGGTTGTAGCCACCCCTAGTCAGCTTACCTGCTGACTATATATGCCAGGGAAATCCTGGAGTGGAACATAAGGAGTAAGCACCCACTCTGCTCTATGCTTACTCCCAATGAAAGGCCGACCCGGGAATGGCTGGAAGCCATGCTAACACATTAAACATATGTCGACAGTCTAAACTGTCGACACCTATCTAATTTTGGCCTTTCATTCCCCCAAGGCTCCTTACCTTGGGGGCATATGTCTGGACTCCTAAGGCCGTGTTCACACGGCTTATTCAAGCCGTAATTGCGAGCCGGATTGCGCTCGCAATTCCGGCTTGAATAAGGGGCGGGGGCGCGGCCCGCCGGCCCCATAGACTTGCATTATCCACAGCGCGACGGAATCCACTGTTCTCTATGAGAACGGTGGATTACCGTAATTACTGCGACGGATTGACGCCATACTGCAGCGCAAGTCCGGCGCCAATCTGCGCCAAAATATGCCGTGTGAACGGCCCCTAAAGGTGCATGCAAGGACCCTGGCCGGGATATATACACCGTAATACACCCTTCCTGCTGTTGCCATTTTACAACATATATACACATAGATGTGTTTTATATTTTTCATCAAATGCATTTATATTGATCTGATATCGGAGGATGTTTATTCAGGTTTTTGAAAGCTACAGTTTTCTAGGCCATGCGCAACAACATATGCTTAGACTTTGCACATTCAAAATACAGTTTGATGAGTAGATGAGAGCTGTCCTACAAACTTAACCATAGGGAGGAGTTTATAGCTTTCCTTGTCTTCAAAGACTATTCTTGTTTATTGCTTTGTCTACTGTTACCATCTGCATGTGACTAATGTCTAAACATGAGTCCCTAACTATAATAATTGCTAAATAAATCAGGGTTCCCCTTTCATTTCTTCAGAACACTATATGAAATGAATGGGGAACGCTGATTGGTTGCTATGGGCAACAAGAAAAATCTTAGACCAAGACAGTTTTCAGACATTATGCTTATGGCAAAGTTTATTTTTGTGTGTAAAACATGTATTTTTGTCACCCTTAAAGTCGTCTGTAGTTTTCAATGGGAATATGCACCGCAGTTTAAAATCTTTGGAATGTATTTTTACCAATGCAGTTTTAAAATCTGCGTCAGAAAAAATAAGTGTCTTTCACACTGTACACTACAATGTACAGTAAAATGGAGTATATATTCCCAATGAATATTCATATTTGACATGGAGGAGAAAGGGTTTATGGGGGTTAATAAAGCTGGTAGTGTGCTGTGGAATGTAACATCTATTCTGCTTAGTCCGTTCTAGGTGAGCCTCGCAGAGGCAATAATATGAGAGAAATGGGACGGAGGTCCATCACAGTCAGGGCAAAGATGTCCATTCATACAGTACGTGGGCGCGGCTGGCATGGTAAGATGGGGCGCAGGCCCGTTAAGGAGATGGTGAACTTGTCTGAGGATTGTTGTTTATGGGAGCATGGTGGCAGCAGTAGCAGCACATATTATGGGTGTGCGTGCAGGAGAGTGGAAGGGGGAGTGGGTTTTGTGGATTCTCTGGTGGCTAATTGGTGAGCACCTGAATAGGGTGTGTACCTAACGTGATATAAAAGGAAATGAGCTTAGACCACATGGAACCCGACCTCTAACCCCTGATGAACAGTTTAGCTGGTGAAACATGTTGGGGAGGTCAGGCATGACGTTTTAAATTGTGATTTCTCACCTCAGTCTACAAGTGCCACCTGCTGCAGAGGGTGTCACAAGGGGGCCATATTTGTTTTGTGTCCATTAGATTAGTGACGACTGCCCAAGTAGGAGGCTTGGGATCCCTTACTGGAGTTAGTAAATTGCTGTATATATAAGGCTTTCCTGTTAATAGGTGGTGTTCCACCAGAATTGATAATAGAAAAGGAGCTATTCCTTCCTTCAGAAGTCGAAAGGGTTAAATGGTGAGGTTAGAAATCAGGTTTTTAAATAGTGTGTATAGAGGTTAAGAGTTATACATAATAAAAGTTAAGTTTTAGTGTTTTATAGATAGAGAACTGAAGGCGTTTAAGTTTGCCTATGGCAAAATAGTAAATATAATGATCAAAAGTCACTCTCTGTTTTCTTGCGAGATTCCCATTTTTTTGGAGACTATTTCACACTTCCCACGTACAGGGCGACATGTATGAAAATTGGTGCAGACAGGCCAGTTCTAAATAGCTTTAATGCAGTGTAGAATGCGCCAGAATGTGTGAACCTGTTCTTCTGCAGGTCATACATACAGGTACAGTCTAGTGCCAATATGACAAGTCTGGCTCGGGCAGACCACCTTTAACTTGGTCTGGATGTTCTAACTGTTTTGCGCCTAGGTTTGGCATCAAAGAATCTTAAATGTGTCTACTTCTATGAATGTGGTTTGACACGCCCCCAGAACGTCCCTAAACTTTGGCGCACTAAAGTGTCATGCCGGAAATTACTGTATATCACCAAAGTTTGGAATGCGACATATATACATCTATAGAACAGGTCTACTAAAGCTTTTTGACACTAGATAACTGGAACAGCCCTATTCTTACATATCATAAACTGCAACAAGAGTCAGAACATGGAGTAGTCTCATTAATTGGGACTCATCCACACCCTAAAATAAAATAGACTATAGTAATCCAAGGGTATTCTTAAGATTTCTGCCCTATATTTTACAGTGTATTTTTCTGTGGGAAAATACTCCATGTGACGCTAGCCTTAGGTTAGGAACTGATGTTACATAAACCAGACAGCCATCTGTAATAATAAACCATGGAACTAAGCAATATCTGCAGGCCACCATACGACCACAGCGCATTTGTGGCGGGTAAAGTCTGTATTATTCAGCTGACAACCTGCTCCCACCGCCGCAATCAAAGATAACTTCTTAGTTTGATAAATAACAACTTTGTCACTAGATTGAGAAAGAGGCTCCCTACGTCATCACTCCAGCCCCAACCATGATGTGATCACTGATTACTGATGGGTTGATTTGGCATCCGGGGACCTAGCAATTTCCCAGCAGCATGGTCTAATAGTCTACATGTCAGTTTTACACAGACACAGGTATTCAAGTGTGGTTTATTTAAAGTAAAACAAATTAAAAATTATCTTTACTCCCAAACGGATTCCTTTTTTGGGGGGGATAAAGAAATAAAAGCTAGAAAAAAAACCTCTTTCATGGTAAAAGAAAAAAAAGTTTTTTTTTTAATTCTGCCACAAAAAAGTTTTATTATGCAAAAATAAAAAACATAAAAAGTCTTACATTTATCAGTGCAATTATAAAGACTCGCAAAATAAAGTTAATATGTCTTTTACACTGCAAAATAATGGCATAAATACATGTAGCCCACAATGATGACATTAACCTCTTTTAGACAAATTTTGTTCACATGGTGTTCATATTTTCCTCTCAAACTTCCAGGAGCCATAATTTTTTAATTTTTCTGTGCACATATCAGGGCTTGTTTTTAGTACAAGTTGCAATTTTGAAAGTTTAAATAGTTAATTCTGTTATTCTCATTCTGTTGGTCAGTACAATTTTAGTGACACACATTCATATAGCTTTTGTTGTTTTGCTAATTTAAAAAAATAAAAACTTTTATTTTATGAATTTACTTTATCATATTCTAAGACCAATAACTTTTTTATATTTCTGTCTGTGGCATTGTGTCAGGGCTTGTTTTTTGCAGGCTGAATTGTATTTTTTGTCAGTACTACTTTGGGATACATAGAGTTTTTTTTTATCACTTTTTATTCCACTAAAAAGGCAAAGCAACTAAAAAAAATCCACAATTTTAGCGTTCAGCCAGTGTGATAAATAGCTTTTTACTTATAATAGATTTTTATTAGAACAATTTTTATCCATAGACATATAAAAACATGCACGCATAAGATGAACAAAGGCACTACTATGTAAGTACAAGAGCCCAGTGAGTAAGCAGACAATTCGTCGTGTAGGCCTTCAATACTACGACCAAGGATGATAGGTCAACATAAAAAACATAATACACGCTCATGACTGGGAGGCGGAGACAATCAGACTCCCCATCCATCATCGGATAGTAAGCTTGAACGTGAATGGTCCTGATACTCCAATAAGTATAACAGTGGGGGGGGGGGTGGTGAGGGAGGGGAAAAGGAAATCCACACCGCCGGACCCTGGAGAAGCACCAAACGCTATGCAGAAAGCTACAAAACGGGAGGATCCCTACCGATGGAAGCTTCAATCGCCAAGGGCCCAGACCGCCATGTCCGGGACCCCATGTAGGAGAGGGGCAGAAAATAGAGGAAGGACCCAATCATCATCCCAAGAGGGCCAAAATTCTCTGGAGGACTGGTATTGGGTCCACGGCCTCCAAGTGTGCAGTACTTTAATCGCCTCCTCGGGGGAGTGGGCGATCATCTCCTTCATACAATAAGTAGAGGATACCTCCTCCACCCAATCAGCAATGGACGAAGGAACGGATTGACGCCAATGATGGGGGATTACCATCTTTGTTGCCTGTAGAAGATGTCTTATCAAAGATTTTTTATAGGAGGATTGCGAAAAAGGGGTCATAAATAAAAGGACTGCTTCTGGGCGCTCCGGGAAGGAAACCTCGCAACAGTCCGAGATAGTCTGAAGGACCTTTTCCCAAAAGGGCCGTAACACCTGACAACCCCACCATATATGGGACATAGACCCCGCCTCCTGATTGCACCTCCAGCAGGTATCTGGGACATTGGGGTACCACATATGAAGCAAGGTCGGCACTCTATACCAACTGGAGAGTATCTTAAATCTTGTTTCCTGAGCTTTGCAGGCTATAACTGCTTTGTGTGTGAGATAAAAGCATTTTCTCCATTGTTCAACAGTAAAAGTCCTCCGCAGCTCTTTCTCCCATGCCTTACAATAATGAGGGAGATCTTGACAAGAGGAGGAAATCAACCACTGATAGATCAAGGAGATTAAATGTCTGGGGAGCGTCGGAGCTACACAAAGTCTCTCAAACGGTGAAAGTGCTCGACAAGAGATTTTCTTTGCAATAACAGAGGTAAAGAAGTGCAGAAGCTGCAAGTATTCAAACTGGTACCTAGAGGAAGGAGGGAGATCCTGGGTCAAATCCGAAAGGGGTTTCAGTGCCCCCCCTGGCCTGTATCTGTACAGCGAGGAGCGGGCGAGATTTAGAACTCCCCAGGAAAAACCTCCCCGAAGTGCCTGGAGGAAATAGATGGTTATCTGAAATAGGGAAAAGGGGGCCCGTTAAATCTAATAGCGGTTCCGGGACTTTGGATTTTAGTATAATGGATAACGTATCTGCTGTACTGAAGGACAGAAGTTTGGGGTCTCGAGTTGAAAGGTTCTGGGCCCACGGGAGAGAAAGTATCGCCTGGGGAGAGACTGTATGTGCTATATACACCCAGAGCTTATCCTGGGGATCAAATCCAAAAACCTGGCATACACAGAGGCTAGGTAATACACCTTGCAATCGGGTAAGCCCACTCCCCCCTCCGCCTTCGGCCTAGACAGTATGTCACTTTTGAGTCTGGGACGGCGGCAGCGCCAGAGGAACTCAGTGAAACTTCGATGGAGCTTTACCCAAAAGGAGGAGGGCAGGGAGATCGGCACCGTTTGAAGCAGGTATAACAGTTTCGGAAGTATGGACATTTTACTAATGTTCGCTCTACCAAACCACGAGAAGTCACCCTGCCCCAGCCCCCTAATGGTCGTGAAATGTTAGCTAGCAAGGGGAGAAAATTACTCTCGTAAAGTTGAGATGTCCTTAGGTATTTTAATTCCCAGATATGAGATCCCTCCCTCGGGCCAAGAGAAAGAAAAGTTAGATTTAAGGGTCTGGACAGTGGCCCGATCAAGGGAAATATTCAGGGCTTCAGATTTTGAATAATTGATTTTGTAGTTGGACCAGAGGCTGAATTTGTCCAGCTCAGACATCAAAGAGGGGAGAGATATAAAAGGATCCGTCAAATAAATTAACAGGTCGTCGGCAAAAGCCGAGCATTTAAGCTCCTGCCCTCCAATCGTCATGCCCTTGATGTCCGGGTTGGATAGCATGGTAGCTAGTAGGTGCTCCATGATCAGAATGTACAGTAAAGGCGACAAGGGACAACCCTGCCTGGTGCCATTGCGTATTTTCAGGGGGTCTGATAGGGCACCATTGATCTTAATTTTCGCAGAGGGATTTTGATAAAGTGCTAATATTTTAGTGTTAAAAATGGGGCCGAAACCCACATGTTTGAGGGTATCAGCCAGTGAGTCCCAAGAGATCCTGTCAAACGCTTTTTCAGCGTCAAGGGTCAGGATCATCAATGGCTCCCCGTGTAATCTAGCATAGTGAATGATGTCCAATGCTTTCAAGGTATTGTCCCTGGCCTCACAACCCGGGATAAATCCCACCTGGTCGGGATGGATCAGGGTGGGCAAAAGGGGGTTGAGACGATTCGCTAAGACCTTGCCGTAGATTTTAAGGTCCACGTTAAGAAGGGAGATTGATCTATAGCTACTGCAAACCTGTGGGTCCTTGCCTGGTTTGGGCAAAACTGTGATATGGGCCGCGGAGGCCTCTCCCGGGAAAGGCGAAGACGCAGAAACAATGTTAAAGGCATCCAGGAGGACCGGGGAGAGAGCAGGGAGCATAACCTGGGAGAATTTACCAGTAAAGCCCTCAGGCCCAGGGCTCTTCCCACTAGGGAGGTCCCCAACGACTGACTCCAGCTTCTGGATGCCCTCAACCGGTAGAGCCGGAAATGGGGAAGGGAGCCCCTGACCCGGGGAAAGAGAATGGGATCGGCCACCTGGAAGATTATACAGCTTAGAATAGAATGACTGGAACTCGCGTGCGATCTCTGGAGTGGAATACACAAAATTGCCTGCACTATTTTTGATACTGGTAAAAAAGGATTGTGCTGTCCTATTCCCTATGGCCCTTGCCAAGAGTTGACCACTCTTGTTGCCATATTCGTAGAACCTGCTACGACCCTGCTGCAAGAGTCTTCCCCAGGAGGCCTCAAACAGTAAACGGACCTCCAACCGGGCCAGCAATAAATCCTGCATCACTTTATTGGAGAGAGCTTGTTTGTGCAAGAGCTCAAGAGAGGTTACTTTGTGCAGCGCCGCAGCGATCACAGTCGATCGGGCTTTCTTAAGGCGACTACCATGCTTTATCAAAATCCCACGAAGAACACACTTCAGTGCCTCCCATTTAAGAAGAGGAGAGGTGGGGTCATCAGCATGGTCTGACCTGAAGTGTTCAACCGCCAGCTTGAGCTCCGCCAAACAAGCAGAATCCAGCAACAGGAATTCATTGAGTCTCCAGGGTCTGGCTTGTGCAGAAAAGAAAGAGACATGCAAAGAGACGAAGATCAGCGCATGGTCCGACCACAACACGTTGCCTATCGAGGAAGACTGCAGCCACGGGAGGGCCCTATGCTGGAGCAGGATGTAGTCAATCCTACTATATGTATTATGGGGCTGTGAGAAAAAACTATAGTCCCTATCGGACGGATGCTGAAGCCGACATCCGTCTACCACCTGAAATTGGAGAAGGGCTTTCTTAACTTTTTTAATAGCTGAATATGCTAAAGAGGGCCGCCCAGACGAATTATCAAGAGTTGGGTCGAGGGTAAGGTTAAAGCCCCCACAAAACATGACGGTGCCCCTAGCCCGAGAGTGTAGCTCAGTCAGAACCTTCAATCAGAAAGCAACCTGCGCATGGTTTGGAGCATATACGTTGACAATCGTGAAATCATGCCCATTAATGTTAAGGATTAAAACGAGGTATCTGGCCTCTGCATCAGAGATGCAATCTATAACCCGGTAAGCCAGGGACTTATGGATGGCGATGGCCACCCCTCTAGTCTTGGAATAAGGGCAATTAGCAAAATGCCCCGGGGGAAGTATCTGTCTTTAATTAAAGGGGCATGGTTCGTTTTAAAATGTGTCTCTTGAAAGTATATGATCTGGGCTTTTTGTTGGTGGAAATGATACAGGATTTGGGACCGTTTCCTAGGCATATTTAGGCCCTTGGCTTTGAAGGATACTAACTTAAGATCTCCCATTTAGCTTGAGAAGTATATATGTGTTGCGCGTCTCCAACATCCAGCAGGGGATGGGTGGGGAAGGGAAAGGGAAGGAGAAAAAAGAACAGGCAGGAGGGAGGTACAGTAGAAGAATACTGGATAACCAAAAAACTCCCGCATAAAATAACTACAAACAATCTTGAAAACCAGGAAAGCCAGGTGGCCCACATGTGACCAGAAGGCAGTCCAAACCCTATGTAGGGGTGCGTATGGCAAGCATGCCAAAAATACGCTCCCAAGCAGTAATGATCAGTGCTTATGAAAGAGAATCAAAAACTATTATAACTAGGGCAATAAAAGCGGGTATAACCCTGCAGCTTAATCAGGCAACAGATCACAGTATATTGGAGCGGAACCAGTGGAGAGGCAGAAGTATTTCAGGAAAGGAGCACACTACTTGCACTTCTAGCCAACTGATCCTAGATGATAAAAATATCAAGAGGAACTGCGGATTGAGTCATTACACTTGGAGTGTGTGGGAACCTTTAGAGCGGGGCCCTCTGGATGGAAGGCCCTGGGCATCAGGACGAGGAGGAGGGGAGCCACCCCGGACTCCACCCCCCCGCATTGACAGAGTCAAGGAGGCCCAGCCAGGCAGTGAGACATCAGGAAGTTGTAAATCCTCCGGGGTGCGCAAGGTGTAGGTGCGCTCAGACCGGCGGATAATAAGCACAAAAGGAAATCCCCATCTGTAGGGGATGTTCCTCTCCTTCAGAGCATTCAGAATGGGTTTAAGCATAGCTCGTTGTGCCAGGGTATGACGAGACAAGTCCGGGAACATCTGTAACTGATGATCTTGGTATGTCAAGGAACGGCGAGAACGAGCCTTTTGAAGGATTTGCTCCTTAAGGACATAAAAATGGAACCGGCAGACTACGTCCCTAGGGTGTTGAATGTCCTTGCTAAAAGGTCTCAGGGCTCTATGGACTCGGTCCATCTCTATGTAAGTATTCGGGTCGCGGTTCAGGATGTTGTTGAAGACTTGAGATACATTAGAGTATAGATCAGAGGCAGGCACCGATTCTGGAAGCCCCCCGATCCTAAGATTATTCCTCCTCCCTCTATTCTCTACATCAACCAGATGCTGCTAGAGGGCAAATAGTTGAGATGAGTGTTGCTGCACTACAACTTGCAATGCAGAGAGAGAGGCGGAGGAGGAGTCCTGAGCCTGCTGTAGGCTATCCACCCTTGCGGACACAGATGACAGTTCAGAGCGGAATTGAGCAAACTCGTTCAACAGCTGTTTCTCCATGGAGGAGATATCCTGCCTAGTGGAGAGGTTCTGGGTAAGAAGTTAGAGGTCCGCCAGAGTTATTGGCCGGCACGCTGAGGCCGATGGTGACATCGCGGCCCCCTCTCTTGACATAGAATGAACATGCGCACCTCCTGAGGAAGAAATAGAGGGCCCCCGTGCCTTAGATCTGGGGGTGGAGGAAGTGGCATCCAGCCTAAGATGTGGGCTAGTGCTGGACAGGGAGGGAGAGACAGTGAGATGGCTGCCATGTATAGAGCCTCTGGGCACCGACGCGGTGAGCACAACTGGAGCAGAGGACTGTGCTCCCAAAGGACCCCTGGGATGGCCCCGGTAAAAATCTTCTCCCCACGATGAGCCTGTGGACCACGCTGGGGAGCAGCAGGCCAACTCCTGGCCTGATTTGACACTGGGGCCACATAATGTGTCAGACACAGGGGTAGTCCAGTCTGGAGACCCCAACCTGGAGACCAAGGGGCTTGCTGATGGTGCAAGGGCCCCTGTATTAGGGGGTCCACTCCCCATGGAGAGTTGGGAATCCC
>JAODAL010084808.1:0-10801 GCA_025379985.1 Phyllomedusa bahiana
TTTTAAATTTTTCCCCCTTCTTATAATTTAGGGGTGGAGTAATTTCTCTTAGCTCTAGTGAGCTCCCCTGTCGGAATTGCTCTAATTGTATGAGAAGGGTGACAAGAGTCTGCACACAAGATTCTGTTGCCTGCAACTGACTTGCAATATGTACCATTACTGAATGAAACCATAACTCTGGGATAAAGAAATATCTAGAAAAGCGATAGCATCAAAATCGAATTGGTATGTGAACAACAACACAAAAGCATCTGAATTAAGATATTCAATGAACACTGGTATGGTCGACACACCCGACGGCCCGAGTTAATGAACATCGATTTTTGACCATACGGTATACTACTGAGAAAAGGATTATTCCTAAAAACAAATATTTCCTCAAACCATGAAACTTACAGGTTTGCCACTGAGGGCGACAATTTTGCTCGGATGTCCTTAATAGAAAGTCCCAGAAAAAAAAATAATTATGGCAGATAATTTATAGCTAACAATATAAATTGTATACGGTTTTCTTCATACTTCAAATATTTCCTCAAATGAAACTCTACTGCTCTAACTGCCAACTTACGCAGCGTGTACAATTATTGGATATCGCAAGTAGCCACATATCACTTTCATGCCATAAAAAATCCTTTAAAGGGAATGTGTTATCAAAAAATGAGTCATTGGTTAAGTCTTTTTATGTTAAACATATTTTTTAGGAATTTTTTTTTGTTTTTTGAAATTTTTTTTCTTTTTAAATTTCAATATTTTTTTAATAATTTTAAGCGTGCAGTTTTCACTTTGGCCACTAGCCTTGTTTGCATGTTTTTAAAAGCAGTCAGAGAGTGCTTTACAGTAGCTTCATGCAATTTGGAGATTAAGACCTTTGTGCTGATAATGAGCAGAAAAAACGAGAATCTTTCTGTTTCAGAACAGGAAGTGTTAGACTATTATTAGGCTAGAAACCCAAAGTGAAAAATGAGGACCTAAGAATTTTTAAAAAAAAATATTAAAAGTAAAATTAAAAAAAATAACCCAAAAAAATTTTTTTAAAAAATAGGGTTTAACATAAAAATGTTAAAAAAATAAAATTCCATTTTTGATTACCCCCCCAAAATTTTCCCCTTTAAAAAACCCCCTTAAAATTTTTGCCCAAAAAAATTAACTTTTCTAATCTAGGGCAAACCCCTTTTTAAAGTTTTTTAAATTTAAAGACAACCTGTCCAAAAAAGTTTTTGCCCCCCTTGCTGAGGAAAGAACAAAGGGAGTGTCAAACATGCTGTTTCCCGCCTTTTGTCCCCTTATTCTGTTTAAAATGCTGGAGTTTTTTTATAAAATTTAATGCTCAATTCTGCAGTTTTTTAGCCAGAAGAGTCCCTTCGAAGAGTCCTTTTGAGTGTAGTTTTTTTAAAAAACCCGGGCAATCGGGAAAGGTAGCCCCGCCCACCTCAATTTACAAACCTATTACTTTGGGTAGGTAAAAACATGGGAAAAAACTGCAGTGGGTGGAGCAGCCTTTGGTTTGGGGGAGCTAACACCTACTCAGAATAAATTTTTAAAGGGGGAAATGCCCCTAAAAATGCTGCAATTCCCCCCCTTTCAGAATAAAGGGGGGCAGTGCTTGGGGAAAAGCAGGGCTGACACTAGCCCGTGGGGGGGGCCTCAGCAAGGGGGGGAAAAATCTATGTGACAGGTTCCCTTTAAGTATGTTGCTGCCCTTCAGGGTTTTCTTGCACTTGGAGGCAGAAAACCGACAACCTTAAAAAGGTCCCTTTTGGCCCACCATTGGTTACAGAAAACATCACTTTTTCCCCTTTACTCTCCATAACCTAATGTGGGCCCCGTCAAGAAACAAAAAAGGGAAATTAAAAAATTTTCCCCCCGCTTTAGGGTTGTCTTTCGTTAGCAAAAGGAGGCTCTTTTTTCCCCTTTTTAATTTTTACCCCCAAAAAGGCAATTAAAAATAAAAAAAGAAAAATTGGGTGTTTTTTTAACAATTTTTTTGTAAAAATTTTGAAACCCCTGGGTTTTAACTACTTGCCGCCAATTATGACGTAGGTTCAGATGTTCCCATAGATTTGAAAGGTGAAAGCAGTATAGATTCTTAGCCTGCTCTCCATCCAAGGGCTGTTTTACCTGGCTCACCAATGGGTCCCAAAGATTTTCAGGTTCAGTCCTTATAAAATTTAAAAAAACATGTAACCCAACCCTATGGATAAAAAACAACTTAACCTTTCCCTTAGAATACCCTTTGGTTTTTTTCAACTCCCTTTAATGGCATCCATTTTGGAGTATAAGGTAGTTCAAAATCCTTCTCCTGTTTCATCATAGTGTCAGGCTATTGCACTGTCCCCTAAAAGATATGCTTTTTACTTCCCCTTTTTTCCTGGTTTTTAACTGCCTGCCCTTTGGGAAGGGGCAACAAATCCTCATGAGCCTCCCTTCCCCCCTAAATAATACCCCAAAAAGGCCAGAAAATCATGCCTAAAGAACCAACACCAGATGAAATTTTCCCAAACGGGTGGGGTTTATCAAGGCGTTTTACAGAGACTGCTCTTCACAGCCAGCGTCAGGCTTTAAAAACCCTTTTTGTTTTAACTGTGGGGGGTTTTTTACGCAGGACTGACAATTTTAAACTTGCTATTTTTTAGCTTGAGCCTGTTTAAAAGAACATGGGTTAAAAAAAAGGGGGGGGGGGGGGCGCTAAAACAGCAGTGCAAAATGCTACACAATTCTAAAGGGTTACATTTTTTAGTAAG
Source organism: Phyllomedusa bahiana (assembly GCA_025379985.1). Taxonomy (NCBI): domain Eukaryota; kingdom Metazoa; phylum Chordata; class Amphibia; order Anura; family Hylidae; genus Phyllomedusa; species Phyllomedusa bahiana. The sequence goes on from JAODAL010084808.1 coordinate 2,742, forward strand.
AAACATAAATATGCTCTTGTGCTGCTGATAAAACACAACAGGGAGTCACCACTCAGGCCATGATGAGCAACCTATAGAAACTTATAAGCACAATCAGAAGATAAGAACTGATCTAACTCTAAAAGTAAGCACAATCAGAATAGCAATGTATTTGGTAATAATCTCTATCTTTGCCTGCATGCAGGGACATTGCTAGGCAGTTTTATCTGGGGCTTTTGCCCCAGACAATACTGCCACTGCCCTGAATCTGCCCATGGATTGCTGTGGGCCCAGAGCACCGGCGGCCTTTTCAACTGTATGCGTATCCTATGGACGCACATACAATTAAAGGCAATCGCGGAGCACCAAAGTATACAGCACGGGGGGGGTTTTGAGACAATCAGGGCAGGGCCCCGGGGGGAGCAGCGAGTGCATGGCCCAATGGGACCAGGAGAGGTGAGAAAATTTAATTTTTTTTTTTTTTTAAAATCGGGGCCTTTAGACCTCCCCTACAAATTTAAGGCCCTACATACCAAAATAACCTAAAAGGGAGGAAATTATACAACTTACAAATTTGGGAGGCCCTTAAACCTAAAAACCCACGGGGACCCTTTTATACAAACCTACCTATGTACGGGAAGGCCCAAATATAACTACCAACTTAATGGGGGGACTTTTAAACCCTTCCTTACAACTGGGGGCCCTATAAAACCCCCGCCAACCTACTGGGGGGTCTTTTAAAACCCGCATGCAAATTTCAGAAAGCCGATCTGGCCAGCTCACCTAGTATTGTAGTAAGATACCTGATGTGAGGATGCACATACTTAACAGTATGTGGAAATACCAAAATGGTAACGAACCAGCATCAAGGGTTAAAAAAAATACGATGAAGTTTATTTAATGTTATTAAAAATATATAAATTAAATTAAAAAATTAAATTTTAAAATGGCTTTTTTATTTACCTTTTAAAGGGGGGAAACCCTTATAAACCTACCTTTAAACTGGGGGGAACTATAAAAACCCTACCTACGGTGAGCCAGGGAAAACAACTAAGGGTACCTATTTTGCCTACCTACCTACAAATTTGGATTTAATTTACCTATCTTTTAAAGGGGGCCCTTAAAACTCCCTACCAAATTTGGGGTTTTAATATGAAAAATTTGGGTGACTCTCTTCCCCCACACCCGGGCCAACCCGCTTTCCCAAAATAGGAAGGCGGGGTTACTGGGGGGGAGGGGCACCCAAAATTGCTCTCCAATATAAAAACCCCAAATTAGGTGGGGAGGGTATATAAACCCCCCCCCCACAGGTAGGTAGGTTATGAGTGCAGGAAAAGTAGAATTTAAAATGTTTTTGATTTGGTAAATTTGCAGAACAAGTCATGTCGGGGGAAGTAAACATATTTGGTTTCGGGGCCCTAATGGAGAACAAAAAGTGAAATGACTCCCAGAGAAGACTTCATCTTTGAGTTACTGGCGAAAAACTGCAGGAAAATCACTTATTTGTTACGGGTTTGCTGGAACAACTGGTTAGGGGCCCCTTTTATTGGCCCAACTATAGGAAGAATATATTTTCCTCAGAGCCCTGCAAAACAGCTGATAGTCCAAAGTGGTGGGCCCGCATTTTTTTTTATGATCTGGCAAAATTTAAATTTGGCTTTTAAAGGGGGGTTTTTCCCCAACAAGTAAAATTGTTTGTAGTAAATTTTAAATTTAAAAAAATTTTTTTTTAAAAATTATTTTTATTTTTAAATTTAAGAGACCCCCCTTGGGTTTCCAGAGGCTTTTAACATTCGGGTTTCTACATAACTTTAGGTCAAACAATTTAAAAGGGTGCAAATTAAAAAACAAACAACTGGAACAAAAGGAGAAGGCCCCTTTGCCCATGGGGGGTTTAAACGGGTTACGGGGGAAGGGGGAAAGACAAAAGGTAGGGGCAAAACATTTTTTGTGGGGTGGAGAAAGTAAAAAACTGGGTTATTTTTTGGTTATAGGCAACCCTGAAAGATGGGTTTTCGGGTTTTGCTTTTGAGGTTAGCGAGAGGGGGGGGAGAGTTGAGGTTTTGGGGGGCAGGGGGTTCCCAGAGTGTGGGGGAAGCAGGGAGAGAAGTCTTGGAGAGGGTTTATTTGAGGATTTTGGCAAGTGAGGGGCAGAAAAAAAGGTCCTGTGAGGAGCGGAGATTGTGTGAGGGGAGATATCGGAAAATTTAAAGGGCAGAGTTTTTAGGGAAAGGGAAAGGTTTTATGGAGAGCCTTTAGGTAAAGGGTTTAAACTTAAACGGGAAATTTCACGGGTTTCAAGGGGTTTCCCAGTGCAGGGATTGGCAGGGGGGGAAAAGGCAGAGGGAAACGCGGGGTTTAAAACAGATGGGGGGCAGAGTTAAGGAGGGGTTTGGGAAAGGGAAAGCGAGGGTGCTAGAGGGGAGCCCCAAGGAAAAGGGAAATTTTTGCAAAAAGCCCCTAGGGTGAGATGACGAGGGGGGTGCAAAAGCATTTTTGTGCTTTCGAAATTAAGGAATGAGCGGATCGGGAGATTTTTTGGGGTGGAGGCGGCACGCAGGGGAAAAGGGTTTGGATGTGGGGTTTGAAGGAATTGGGAATCAAAGGTTATCCCAAGGCAGGGGACTTGGGGCCCCCGTAAAGGGGGTTCCCTTTAAAATGTGTTTGAGGATGGGTGGGGGGATAGAGGGGGGACGAGGGGAAAAATGAGGGAATTTTCAGCCCTTCCCTTCCACTTTATTTTTAGGAAAACTTGAGGAGAAGAAGGAGGATTTGGACAAAAGATAGTCAGGGATCCGGGGGGAAAGGAAAGTGACATTGGGCTAAAGAGTGGTTTTTAAACGGCATACCCGGTGGTTTGAAACCATATGATGCTATTGTTTTACCCAGACCAAGAGTGTAGAAAATTGGGAAATTTGTGGGCCCCGGACAGACCCTGGTTTGGACAAACCAAAAAGGGGGGGGCAGGGAAGGGGGAGGTGGGCGTGGGGAGGAGAGGGAAAAATAATAATAATTAATTTTTTATTTTTAAAAGCGCCCCCCATATTCCGCGCACTTTTAAAAAATTCAAGGGTAAAATACAGTCATTACACATTAAAAATTCTTACAAAAGAGACACAAGGGTGAGGGCCCCGCTCTATTAGAGTGTATGGGATAAACAAAGGTTTAAAAAGTGCCAAGTTTACAAGGCCGGCCCGTTTTATAAATAGGGGTGGTTTTCATGAAAAAAGGATGAACCTTTCCACCCCGATTGTTTAAAATTTTTTTTATACAGATAAGTGCTGTGAGTGCCCAATGCAGGGAGTAAATATTTTGTGTGTTTGCAAAATTGGGATCTTGGGGGCCCAGGGCTGAGATGAAGTATTTTCAGGGCCCCCTTAAAAATGGGAGGGGTTTTGAATTGCCGATCGCCCCCCGTAAACATATTCCAGAGAATTGGGGAGCCGCACGTTTTTGAAATTTTTGTAGGCGGGGGGAAGGGAAAGGGTTTGGATATTGAGGAAAGTAAATCTGATATCATCAGGAAACGGGGAGCACGGGGGAAAGGGGGGTAGACAGGACTAGGGAAATTTTAGGGGGGTGAGGGGAGCGCTGGGGAGAGCTTTTTATGGGGGAGAGTACTGGTTTATACTTTTAAACCTGTACTGGATGGGCAACCATGCATGACTGAAAAAAGGGGAAAGGGATCAGTAAGCGGCTGGAGAGAAAGGACAAAACCTGGCGCTGCATTTGGGGAGATTTGGGGAGGGGGAGAGTTTCAGAAGGGGGACCGTTAAACAAGGAGTTGCAGTATCAAGCAGAAAGGGAATTTAAAAAGCAGTAATGAAGTTTTAGTTTTTCCACAGTGGGGAAAATGGACGGATTTTGGAGATTTCTTGAGGTGCAGGTGACAGGGGCGGGGGAAGGGATTTGGGTATATGGGGGGTTTGTTTCCCCGAAACAGAATCCAATAAAAAACCCCCTTGACAGCGGGGTTTCTGCCTAGGAGAAATGGGGGTTTCCAAAATACAGAAACAGAAATAGCAGGGGGGGGGGGTTGGGTTTTGTAGATGGGAAAGACAAGAAGTTCAGCTTAGTGAGGTTTTGTTTCAGATGGGGAGAGGACATGATTCAGAGACAGGGCCAACAGTCACGGTGTTTTTTACAAGGCTGGGGTGATGTCACGGGGGAGGGGTATAAAATTTGGGGGCATCCCCAAAAGAGATGGTACTGGGAAACCAAATTCTGTCATGGTTTTTCCAATGGGGGCTGCGTACAATAAAAAAAGGAAGGGACCCAAAAAATGATCCCTGAGGAAAAATCCCAAAAGCAAGAGGAAAGGAGGGAGGTCGAAAAACCCGAAAATGAGACACTAAGGGGTGGTCAGAGAGGGAGGGTGAGAACCCAAACGGGGGAGGGGTGTCCCGGAGGCAATGGGGCCTTTACAACTGAGGAGAAGTTGGTGATTTCCCCAGTATCAAAAAAAATGCAAAAGGGGAAACCCAAAAGAAGAAAAAAATGAGTAGTTACCCTGAGATTTTGCTGGGTTTGGAGGTCATTTGAGACTTTTAAATAAGGCATTTCCCCTGGGTGTAGGGTGCGGAAAACCGATTGCAGGGGGTCAAGGAAAAGATTTAGCCGAGAGATAGGGGGGATTAGGCGAGGTAGGCCCAAACGTTTTCCCGGAGTTTGGGGATGAAGGGCAGGGTTTGGGGACTGGGGCGGTTTGTTATCAGCACTTGACGGGTCCAGAGAGGGCTTTTTTTTGTAAAAAGGGGGTTTTGAGGGGTGGTTTTTTAAAGATGGAAAGATCCCCGGGAAAAAGAGAGAGGTTACAGATACAGTAAGGTGAGAGAGGAAGCTGGAGAAATAGATGGACGAGGTGGGATGGAATGGGGTTTAAATAGGGGCAAGTGGTGGGGCGGGCAGACAGGGGAAGGGTGGACACCTTTCCCTTCCCTCTGTCGTGGGTCAAGGGTGCGAGTAGATTAAAAGGACGGTGGGGAGGGACAGGATGGGGGATTATTTGGGAATTGTGTGTGATGTTTTTTTCCGGGTATTTTCAATTTTGTCTTTGAAGTGATGGTCAGGGGCTTCAAACCCCAGAGGTCAGTTCCGGGGCCTGAGCTTTTAGGCCTTTGGAGGGGGGTGAAAGGGGTCAAAGAAAGGCCCTTTTTGGGTTTTTGTGAAATTTTGGAAGAGGGGGGTGAAATATTTTTGTTTGGGGCAGTGAAGGGCAGTGTGATAAGTAAATGAGCATGAATTTTTTTTAGTGGAGAAAGCTGCAGGGAGCTTTGACTTTCCCCCCACAGCCACGCCCAAAACCCCGGAAAAATCGGCTGGAGAAAACGAGTCGAGGGGGGGGGGTTTTGCCAAGGCCCGGGGGGCGGGTTTACTCTTTGGGGCGCGGGTGTGTGAAATGGTGCCAAAAATGCCCGGGTGGTTTTAAAAGTTTCATTGTAACGTTTGACGCCCGGTTTGGACAGGAGAGGGAGGAGATTGGGGGCAAATGAGGGGCTGTATGGGCTGTGGGGTCCTGAGTATTAAAAAGGAGCGGATATTTTTGTATGGAAATGGGCCGGGGTTTTTCCAGAGAAGGCTGAGAAAAAGTGATAATGAAAAGGGGAAAAAGATTGTGGTCAAGAGACATAAGGGGAAAAAGTGAATTAAAATTGGGAAGGGAAAAATGACAAAAAACCAGAAACCAGAGAGTTCCCATCCTTTTGGGTTGGGAATTTTTCAGTAAACTGCGGAGGGAATTGGGGAGGGGGTTAATTTAAAAAAAACTGTGAGGGGAAAAAGGAGGGCATGGGGGCATCAAAGGGGATGTTTGGGAAAAAACCCATGATGAGAGTGGGCATTTCAGAAGAGAGGAAAGGTGTTTTGGGGGCCAAGGGGGCAAAATGATCCAGAAACTGGGGGGGGAGAGTCCGGGGGGGTTTTAGACAATGCCCAATCTGATGGAAAAAGGCCGAAAGAGTTTTGAGGGTGTGGACCTCAAAAGGGGGGGAAAGTGGGGGGAGGGTGCAGGGGGAATGACCTGGTAAGTTCAGTGTGGAGAAAGGAGTATCCCAAAATCTACCCCCGGGGCCCTTTTTTCCCGGTCTGGGGGTTGTGGGTGAAGGGGACCCCAACCCGGGGAGAGCGGCAAGGGAAAGGGGGTTGTAAAAGTGCTGGAGCCATTTTCTGTGAGGGGGGGCAGATTGAGGGGGTTGGAGAGAAAAAAGGCATGAACAGCATTTAGTTTGTTACCGACGGACCCGGGCGTTCCATAAAAACACACTTAAAAGGGGCAGAAAAAACGTAAAAGGAATGGCAAGCAGGTTAGAAGGGGGTTTTTATGGGAGGCTGAAAGGGGGGTGGGATGAGCAGTAAAGGAAAAGGGGGCCCGGGGTTGGGGGAAAATGTCCCCTGCAGCAGAACAGGAGAATGAAAAAAAACACCAGATGGGGTTTAGTGTGAATATGAACGGCTTTTGTGCAGTTTTTTTTGTGAGCTGGAGGTTTGGGGGGGTTGAAGAGGGAAAATAGCGTGTGGGGATTTAGTACATAGGGGAGGGGAAAGGGGAAAAAGGAGCTTATGTGGATAAAAAATTTTCTGAAAGGGGAAGATAGGGGGGGTAAGATAGGAGGAAGGCTTTAAAAGGGAGGGTAGTAATAGCAAGCAAAGGGGAAAATTTAAAGGGGTATGCACGAAGTGCAAACAACTTACAAAAAAAAACTAGGGGGTCCCTGCTCCCTTCTGCTCACTTTAGGGTCAATTCAGGGAAAATTCCCGAGAATTGCCCCTTCTAAATTTCACTTAGAAATTTGGCACATGAAAAAATTTTACCCCCAGCACCCGGTCCACAGACCACAGGGTCGAAAATTTTAGTCCCAAATATGATGAGTTCAAAATGAGCATTAGGGCCTTCAGAGTCCCTAAACGGGTGGAAACTACAAATAAACTTGGCAAAAGCAGAAAATTCAAGGGGGGGTATTGGGATTGAAGGGGTACACAAATAACCAGGGTAAAATTTTGGAAGACAGAGCTGGGCAAAATAAACTAGACAAAAAGTACCATTTAAACTAAACAGGGACAGTTAGACATATAAAGGCGGTGGGGGTGGCGGGGGTTTGCTGTTCCCCAACAAACGTACTATGATGAGGGTTTAAAAAGGTTCATCGGTGAAGGGGACGAAGATCCAGGAAGAGGGCCCAAATCCGTGAAGCTGAGGGGGGGAGGATTGGGAAAAGGTCGGGCAATGTCAAAGGCCCGGGGGAGGGGTTTTATAGGGGGAAGCACAGAGTAGTGGCCCTGAGGCTTTTGAGTTTTCCCAGGTCCCTTGGTGACTTGGTTGGGGGGGTTTTTTGTAAAAAAGTGGTTGGTTCGGGGGCCCGATTGCAGCGGGTCCCAAGGGGGAAAAGTTGGGGAAAGTGAGAGGAAAGTTTAAGATAGACCCTGCTGTTCAAGGAGTTTTTGAGGCGAATGGAAGCAGGAGATGGGGTGATAGTTGGGCAGACCAAAATGGGTCCCCAAAGATGGGGTTTTTAACTCCTTAACACCCCCCCACCGATTTTTGAGTCGGGTGGTTGGGAGGTCGTTTGTCTACCGGTCGCTGCAGACATCAGAGTTAGCGGCTCCGGGCACCACAGCTGGCTGTACTACACAGCCCTGTTTCCCAGAATAAAATTTCCCGAGCGCACCCCCCGGGGCTTTAACCCTTGATTGCAGCAGATCGTCCACCCAGCGCAATCAAAGGGGTTTCCTTTCCCCCGGCGGGTGGGTCGGAAAAACCTGTTTTACCCGCAGAGCCCGGGGCGGGGTTAAATTCCCCCCCAAAATAACCCTGGGAAAACCCAGAGTAGCCCATTTCTTTCTGTGTAATAAACCAGTGACCAGGACAGACTGTGGGGCTGTCCTTATCACTGCCTGGGCAGACTGACACAGATTATAATGTAAATTTGCATAAAATGAAATGCTAAAACTTTACTAATTTTAAAAAAAAAAAAAAAGTAAAAAGTTTTCCCTTCATGGGAAAATTTTTTTTTTTTAAAATAAAAAAAACATAAAAAGTGTAAAAAAAATGAATAAAAAAAATAATTTAAAAAAAAAAATAAATA
>JAODAL010084809.1:0-10801 GCA_025379985.1 Phyllomedusa bahiana
TAACTATATCCACGTCCTTAGGCTGAAGATACTGTTGAAAGTGGCACTTACTAGGGCCACAATGTGCTGCAGAGCTCCTAACTATCTCAGATACAGTGGGACAGTTTCAGACTGCAGGCACTGTGATTGGAGGTCTGCCATTCATCCAGTGTGGCATTGATTTTTTGACGGGCTGCTCTATAATACACTCAAACTGTTTACCAAAAGATGGCACTACCCACAGTGGTCACTCAAGTTACAATGGCCTCATTACTTTAAAGGCAATGATCTTGCCTTTGCAACAAAATCATACTCAACGTAAGCAAAAACAGTCCAAAACTGTGGAAATATGTGATTATTTGGAACATCCAGCTAATCAGCATGGACATTTCAATAGTAAAACACCTTAATTACTGAAGTATGTGCACTTATTGGCAGTCTAGTAAGTGCCTTTTTACAGCATGTACAATACTACGTGTTCTTTACTGCTCTTTACCTATGGTAGGCTGAGCTGTTCTTTTGAATTACTGGTTTAGGGTGGCACCAAGTTATTTTTTGGTAACTATTGGTACTGTAACAAAATCATGAAGAAGTTTCTGTCCTGAGCTCCCAGCAACTATTCTAGCTATTGGGTTATTTACCACTTGCTTTATTTTGGGTTAGTTTCTAGTTGATTTCTTAACCTTATATTTTCCTTTTTTTTTGGGTAAACGTTTTGGGGGATTTGCAAACAGTTTCTAGTTTTCCATAGCATTATGGACTTAGGTTAAAAACAGTTTTAACTTACAGTAAAAATAAAGTAATATTTAAAATTGATGGACCACTGTACACTAAGCATAAGTCCCTTTTTGATAGTTTTTTTAGTTGATAGTGTGCTACTGATATTGGAATGTGTATGTATATTGCTGCCCACACCAGTGTGGACCTATGCTCATTTTTTTAAAAAAAGTTTTTGGATGTGCAAAGCCAAATATTGTTTCTAGTTGTGTATGGAGGAGTGGCTGCCTCCTCGTTGGTTTTTTCGCACTCCCACCCACCTTCACAGGTTTTTAAAACAATGCAGTGTACCTAGTAGCTGGTGCCTTCCTCCCTGAAGTATGGAGGTCTGAACAGGCCCAATAGGAGGAAACAATAGTGTATGAACCCACCTGTCTTTGAGGTCCCCTTGAAGATTGGGAGGTGGGCTTAAGCAGTTTTGATCAAAAATGTGAATAAGAACCACAATAAAAAAATAAAAAAAGTCATGTATCATAATAGCAGAATTGCTTTTTTAAACAAATCCTATGGACCTTTTGATAGTTTTTTTTAGTTGATATTGTCTACTGATATTGGAATGTGTATGTATATTGCTGCCACACCAGTGTGCACCTATGCTCATTTAAAAAAAAAAAGTTTTTGGACCTAATGTTCCTCCTCCTGCTGCATTTCAGGGATACAATACTCCCCTTGTGTACCCCGCACAAAACATATTGGGAGGGGTACCCACCCCATTTAACAATCCCTAGATATGTGGCAGAGTGACAATAGTACCAGGACAGGTTCCTCAAACATCTTGGTGTGCTATGCCTCCAGATGTAGGAGGGAACCAAATTTTGCCCCTACAGGGTCAGGCCCTTACCCAAGTGCCATAATTGTACATGGATGGATCTTGAGGCCCTGACAAGAGCTAAAACAGATGTTTCTACTAGTCACATTCTTGAACAAGTATTTGAGCCCCATAAAACCTCAAGAATGTCAAGGGAAGGTTGGGGGTGGTTGCACACAGGATCATCAGGAGGGGAATATTGTCAGCTAATTAGGAATTGGGCACAGGAAAAGCATGCAGAACAGTCAGTAAATTTATCGGATGTGACCCAAGAGAAGGAAGAAGCAGTTGATAATTTTTTTGCTAGGCTACAGATGAGATGGACAGACATGGGGGTACTTCCCAAGATTTTAAATTCTGGACTTAGGATACTGGGTACAGCTTTCATAGATGGACTGCAAAGATCTACAAGGGAGGGGGTAACCAGGGCTAGACCAGAATGGCATGGTATGGAACCCAAAAGATTTATTACAAGTAGGAAAAGGATTAGAACAGGATCTGGCAAGAAAACCCTAAGGCAACGTTCACAGGCTTTTTGCCGAGAAATTTGCGGGACGGTTTCGCCCCACAATTACCCGGCTGGAGTGCAGCGGGGGCGGGGGGACGGAACTACCGGGCCCATGACATTCTTTTTCAGGGGCGCGTACAGCCTAAAATAATTGCAAAAAATTTTCCCCGTCGGCTATTCGCCGGCAGGGGGGAAACGGAATCAAAGTTTCAGGAATGTGATTATTGTAATGGCTGGGAGGGTTAAGGGCAATTCCGGCCCCTGCCAAATACGGCTGCAATCCCCCCGAAATAAGCCTGTGAACGACCCCTAAGGGGCCGTTCACATGGCTTTTTTCCCCCCGCGGTTTGGCCCGCCGTATGCGCGCGGATTTGCGTTTTGCAGTAGGCGCCAATCCCGCAGAAAATTACGGAAACCCCACTGTTCTCTAGAAAACAGTGGTTTGTCGCTCCTCCCTGTTTGGCGAATGCCGGGCGGGGAGAAAGTCACCTGCACATTACCCAGGCGCAAACGCGCCGTGGTAGTGCAATTTATGGGGCCGGGGGGGCCGCCCTGCCCCTCCCCCCTTATTAAAAGCCGGAATTTGGAGCGCAATCCGGGCTTGCATTCCGGCTTGAATAAGCCGTGTAAACCCGGGGAAAGGGGGACATTTGGTATCAAAAATTAGAGAGAGGAGGGGGCCGGGGCAGGGGAGGAGACAGATAATTTTGTTTCAGATGGGGGAGGCCAGGGCATGTATGGAGAATTACATGAGCAATAGGAAGTCAGAACCCATTTTAAAATGTCATATAGTAAAAGTCTTTTTATCTGTTGGACCAGCCCCTTGGTGCAGGTAACTCTGGGTGAAGGTAGAACATTAGACTTTCTTTAAATTTTGGGTGCGCTAAATCTTATTGCACAAAATATATTTTTCCCTATGGAAAAAATGATGATTTTTTAACTTGCAGGGTGTAGATGGTAACCCATAGACACTCCCTTGCCATACCAATAAAAGCTGAGTCCACGGGGATGAAACGTTCCATCCTCACATAAAATTTCCAAAGGTTCCCATCTGCACTCCCTGTAAAACCTTTTGGGGGCGATGTCTTCAAACTTTATAACTCAAAACATTTTAAGTCTGATGGGGCAGTACATTAACCCCGGGGACAGAGGACAGATGTTTTAAACTAAAAGCCTGTGGTATTTTGATTCTTGAAAGGTCAAGCACTGGATTCTTTTCCGGGAGCAGGCCCCCGTTAAAGGGATTAAATGCGCGCAGACATCGGGGGCCCCGGTGCCGCTCCACGCCCCAGTGTCTGTACTGGCAGCATAAGGAGTCAGGATTGTCATGATTCCTGATGCTGGTCAGCATAAAACATCAAGGAGAAAGACCTGTTGTGTTGGCTACGCAGCTCCGCAGCGGCCACTCCACTAAACTGAGACGGGAGGAGGCAGGGGCAGCACAACTCACACAGTGAGCTCAGGGGGCCAGGCCTGCAGCTCATTGCACAGGTGTGGGGTAGTGGAACAGCCGCTTTGGGTATTTACTCAGTAAAATCATATGTGTGACTGATTCTTGTAAAGCATTCTGTTGCACCCTGGTGTTTGGCCACAAGATGGCACTGTCTCGGGAAAAACTGTTGCATGCAAATGATAGACATGTACTAGAGACATGTGACTGGGGGCATGAGGGAGCGGCCATTTTGGGAAGAACAAAAAAGGACAAAGAGGAAGGCAGGAGGGAACAGATGCTGGCTGAAGATTGACTGAGCTTTCCTGCTCCGTTTGGGCTCAAAAGTGTGAGAACCCCCAAAGAGAGAGAAGTGTAACTGTGCGCACTGAAAGCTGTTGTCAAAGAAAGCCCACGAAGGAAAGTAACTCTGCAGAGACTGAGAGAAGCGACTACATCTTGGATGCCGACTTCAACAGCAGGGATCAATCCCCCCAGAGCAGCAACTGCCGGCCATCGAAAAGGTATACCCGGGTCAAAGAACGTGCACGCCAACAAACAAGGACTGTGTGCGGGCCCCTTTTAGTCTAGTTAGGACAGATTTGGTTTCAGTCCATAGGTGTTTTATCCAACTACGCCTCCTGATTCGGGACATTGGCTGGGGCTTTTTTATAGCACTGTTATTTATGCAACCGGTTCGCATGTGAGAGGATCTGTTTTATGTGTATATGTCGGGGGATAGCGGGTAGAGCTGGTTAAATTGTAAGCGTCGGGTTCCCCACCGCCGCGAGCTTTTGAACTGCACCACACACGATTGTTCCTGTCCTTGTATGTTTTAAAAAGGGTTTAGCGGGTGTTCGGCCTTTTCTGAACCCCATGAGGTAGGTAAACTGATCGTGCATCCAGAGGACACACTCTCGGCGGCGCGCTGTGTGGCACAGGGGCCTTGGTTACCACTTTGTACATGTGTGTTTGGGGGGGTTGTTCACAATGCTTTTCTGAAAAGATCAGTAAACTATGGGTTTTTTGAACTGGTGTTGGAGTCGTTTTCTTCGTCCGTAACTTCGCTGTATTCCGGGAATCCTACCTCGGTGCTCGGATTACAACTTGGCGTAGCAGGCAGGATACAGCGGACCGTTATGGACGGGGATGCTACGGGAGGTCTTCCCCGGCGTCACTGGCGCCGGCCCAGAGCCAAGTTTCAGGGTGTCCCCATAATCCCCCGCCCAAGTGAGTTATGTTCCTGTAGGGTCACTTTTAAAAATCCCTCCCCAAATTTGATGGAAAAACATTACACTGCAGGAACTGGACAGAAAGGGTGCGTAGTGCAGTTAAAATATGTAACCTAGCTCCAGAACTAGGGGGGAGATAGCCTTGGGGGCCTTAGAGGGGACTTAGACGGACAGTGATGGTACGGCCCGAGTCCGAGAGGGACACACTGGAGAAATTATTCTCCTGCTGGACGGAGCCCACGGGGGGCGTGCCAAGGTGGTGCCCCGGCGAAGCCACGTCTTCAACCGGCCGCACAGAGTGGGTGAGCCCCTCTTGCAGTACTCTAATGCCTACGGGAAAATTTAAATTTGAAATAAGGCAGGGGAGCCCCAGTGGCCATGGGGCTTTTCAGGAAGTGGATAAGTTACAAAGGATCAGTTCATTGGGGGGACTGTACAATAAATCCTTACGGACAAATTGCAAGAAAATGACCCGAAAAAACGGCTGCCTGATGTTTTATAGTTTTTTACTTAGCCGCTGTGGAGAGGGAAGAAGAACCCATACCTATAATGGTAAAGGCCTCAGTAGTGCCCAAGCAAGCAGAGGAGTGGGAGACTCAGGGTCTTTAACAGATTGTGGTCCAGCTTTGCGGACAGAGTTGAGAAAAATTTTCGGTCGGAAAGGTGTCCCAGATGAAGACAGAACGGCTAAAAACTCCAGAAGTGACCTCAGCTTCCCACAGCACCCATTTCAGGACAACCCCACAGCGGGGTCCCACTGCAAGGGCTCCATCAGGCGCACGGAGATCTAGGGGGCCTCTCTGCTGGGCTTGCCAACAGTATGGCCACATCGCCAGAGAGTGTCTTGAACATGTAGGGGCAGAGCCAGGGTTAAACTACCGACCGCCGCAGTAGCGGGCCCCTTTTGGCGGTGCGACAGAAGCTAAAAGCCCATACGTGAGGAGCATCACCTCTATGCCAGCAGTCCCATTATGGAAGCCGAGTTAAAGAGCCAGAAAGTATGTTGTCTAGTTGATACACGGTCAGAGTGCACCCTGATGCCCCTGAAGTTCTTTGAGAGACACTTTAGGCCAAAGGGAGCCGGAAGAATGGCAGCGTCATTAGGCTGACAGCAGCCAATAATGGTGAAATGGACTGCAAGGGATAGTCTGGATGCAAGTCGACTGTTGGGCAAGACATCGGGAAGAAGGGAGTGGTGCTAGTGGATCACCCATCTCGCCGGGGATGGATGTAACACTGGGTATGGGAAAGTGCTCAGAGACTTGGATTACCATCTCTACGCTAAAGAGGGACCAAGATATTGACAGAGGGCCACCACGCACCGGCCGACTCAGAAGGTCCTACAACAGATGGTGAGGAGCTGCAGTCTGCGAAAGAGCCCCACATCTGGTTGGCCCACTGGGCAGGTGAAGGTGCCGTCGAAAGCCCTGATCAAGATCCCGCCACGACACGAACAGGTATTGATGTTGCCGGTGGGAGCCGGACGGAAGTTGAATGGGCTGGAAGTCTTGATCGAACCAGTCTCACAGGAAGGGCTACAGAACCGTCCACTGGTAGCTCGGGCCCTTGCCACCGTGAAAAATGGGTGTGTACCTGTGAGATGCCTCAATGTCATGGACAGCGAGTTAACCATTCCCACAAATATTCTGTTAGCTGAAGTCTACGTTCCCGGAGAAGATATCTTCCGGCGGGAGGACTTTACGCTATTGCCTGACAAGAGGTCGGCCTGGACCTATGCAGTAGGGGTCCGACAGAGTGAACCTCCAACAGCGGAATGGAATGGCCGAGTGATCATGGCCCAAATGGGGGTTGACCTCAGGGCTCTTACTCCGGGGCAACAACAGTTGCTGGAAGATACCCTTTGGGAATTTCAGGAGGCGTTCTCAAGACAAAGATGAAGACTTCGGGTGTGCTTCTTTCCATTAAGCACGAAATCCCTACGGGCAATGGGTATGCCCATCCCGAGAAAGGGGACCGGCAAATCCCACCCAAGATGTACCAGGAAGTGAAAGATATGGTGGCCAGCATGCTGGAGAAACGGGTGATCCAAGAGAGTCAAAGTCCCTGGGCTGCGCCGGTGGTCTTGGTGCGAAAAAAAGATGGAAGTCTCAGGTTCTGTGTAGATTAAACCCAAAGCTGAATGCCCAGATGTTCGTGATGCCTATCCACTCCACGATTGAAGAATCACTGTCCGCTCTAGGTCATGCAAAGTTTTTCTCGACTCTCGACTTGGCCAGCGGATACTGGCAGGTACCAGTGGCTAAGAAGGACAGGGCAAAGACAGCCTTTATTCTACCTATGGGGCTCTATGAGTTCAATCGGATGCCATTTGGGCCTTTTCTGATGCACCAGGACATTCCAGAGGCTGATGGAGCCTGTCTGGGGGATCTTAACTTTGAGTCGGTGCTGATCACCTGTCAGGAAGCTCCTGCTATAAACCCTGGGAACTTGCTACTGTGTTTGCCCCTTTAAATTTGCCCTCAGGGCAGATGGGGGGATCGTGTCTCAGCGGTTGCCATCTTGTTTCCTGTTTCCTGTCCCAGGTCCTATATAAACTCCCCAAACCTGTTACTTCCTGCTTGAGTATTGTGTCCTAGCATCCTGCTTAGCTTACAGTCCCCCTCGCCTAGGAACTCCCCCTTCCAGTTTGTTCCCCTCCTCGCAGTCCACCCTGCAAACCTCGAGTGACCTGCTTAAAACCCCTCGTCAGTCTCCTGCTACTCCTCCCTTGGATCCTTGCCTTCTCCTGCTGTTCCAGATCAAGACTCCAGTGCCTCCTTGTTTTTGTCTTAGCCCCTGCCTTTGGGGATCCACCTACCACCATATGAAACAGGATACTAAACCCCAAAAATGGAGTCCCCCGGGGCTGGAAGCCCAGAACCGAAAATCAAGCAATTCACATACTGTGGAATATGCCCTGAACAGGCATTGGGGGATGAAATATGACGCTTTTAAAGGGCCAACCCCCCACACATCCAAGCTATGGACAAACCATTCAAGCCTACGTGGAACCGTGCGACATTATCCGCCCGGGATCTCACGGAAAATCAACGTCCGGGGCCCACCCACTTTGGGTTCCGGTAGTGACCCTAAGTTGCCTCCATTTAGTTTTGGCGGGGACCGTGACAAATTCCGGGGGTTCCTTAAAACCATGCAGATTATACTTTGACGCAAATCCAACACATTTCCGAGGGATGGGTCAAGGTGCTAGCACATTATGCTTTTACACATAAAGAAAATTGCCGGGGTAGCCCTTTTGAGCCCCAAGACCCCCTTTTTGCACACCTGGGGGACTTCTTGACGCCATGAGTAAAAATGTTTGCGATCCCAATCGTGGTGTACAGCGGAAGCAGCCCCCCTGCATTGCGTCGGCAAACCCCCCGGGGGCCGAGTAGCAATGGGGGTTCAAGAGGGGCAATCGACACCAATTTAAAATGATGCAGAAAAAGATGTTTTTTTTTTAGGAAAGGCTATCAGCTCATTAAAAGACGAAGGGCCCCCGGCAAAACCCCCTTTTTAGGTTTGGATGCTTTCATAAATCATTTTGCACCCAATTTGATCCCCGGGCTGTCTGAACGGCGACAAGAAAAAAGGGGCTACTTTGAACAGATACCAAGCGGGCCCCCATCTGTTCCCGCCCCTTTTCCCCAAGGAACCCCCCTGGAAAACTGCAAAACAGGAAGTGAACCTAGCAAGTAGTTTTTTAATTAAACGGAGAGCGTTGACAAAAAGGACATCGGTTGGGGAGAGTTTATGCTTCTACTGGGGAAGTCTGCCATTTCCCTTATCAAATGCCCTACCGCCCAAGAAGGGGTGCAGCCATTATGGATCCTGAGTGCTAATGGAGAATCCATTGCTTCAGAGACAAAATTATCCGGGAAAAAAGCAGTTGTCCTTCCATCTCATCAGTGGCACCGCATATAAGAAAAGAAAAAAGACCTCATTGCTTCCTTCCTATTAAATTCCGGGCTATTCCAGTGGAATCCACCTCGGCTATGGGGGGATCGGGGGCAAGGGGGAAATTTTTTAAGGGACCTGCCCTTTGCCGAAAACGGGGGGTTAAAAATCCAGAAAAGACTCTCGCCCATGGTAATGGAAGACCGTAGATGGATTCCCTGAGTCTGGGCCGTGGATCAAGGGACCAAAACCACTTGAATCATTATGACTCTCAACATCATGAAGTACTTCGTTTCTATTAATCCTTTCCACACTTTCCCGTCATCCTGGTTCCCCCTGGTTGCAACACAGAATCCAGTGATTAAAATGGGAAACCAAAGGGGATAACTTCCCAGTGGGAGATGGCCGCTCAAAACTCACTCTGAACAAGGCCCCCGAAGCCCGTTAAGAAAAAAGTCAATAGAGTACCGTTATAACCTGGAATTGGCGGATGTCTGCAGAAACAGAAACAAAAAGCTTCCCCCCCCAAAGCCCTATGATTGCCCCCCTAGAATTGCTTCCGGGTGCACCAATACCCTTTTTAAAACATCATCCTTTGGCAGGGCCCCCAATTAAAAGCCTTTAAAGGGTTAAAGAAGAAAATCTGGCTAAGGGGTTCATCCGCCCCTCTTCCTCACCACGGGGCTCCCATATTCTTTGTTTTAAAAAAAAAGAGGTTCCTTGAACCCTTTTATTGATTATAAGAATTAAACAAATTACCATAAAGAAAAGTTATCCTTTACCACGTTCCCCCAGCTTTTGAAAGAGTACAACATCAAAAATTTTTCCAATTTGACCTCGAGGGCCAAAACTTAGTTTATATCAGATGGGGGGGAATGGAAAAAAAGCTTTTAGGTCACTTTTCGGGCATTTTGAAATTGTGTTATGCCTTTTGGCCCTTTCAATGCCCCAGCCACCTTCCAACATCTCTCCCAAAGACATCTTTTGAGACCTCCTGGACCCGTTCATGCACTACCCGGACCAAAATTTTTTATTTTCTCCAATCAATGGAAGAACCCAGAGAATTGAAACTTGTTCTAGAAATCTGAGAGAAAACCCTCTCTACTCAAGATTTAAAAAGTGAATTCCAAACAGATGAGATCCCAATTCCTTGGCTATGTTATTTCGCCTCATGGGTTTCAGATGGACTCTAGTAAGATTAAAGCAATAGTAGACTGGCCTACTCCCAGAAAAATAAAGGGGGGTTTTAACTTTCATAGGTTTTGCCAACTTCTATAGACCCTTTTTAAGAATTTTCAGAAAAAATTTTTCCCATTACACAGTTACTAAGAACAAGAAGTTTTTTTTGGGCTCCCAAGCACAAGAGTCCTTCTCCTTCCTAAAGCCAAGTCATACAGCCCCCTTATTAAATTTACCTGACCCAGAATGTGCCTTCATTGTGGAAAATGGATGCTTTTGACTGTGCTATTGGGGCTTTCTATCTCAAAACAGGAGAAAGATTTTTTTACATCCTTTTGGGGTTTTTTCCCATTTTTCATCTGCGAGAAGAATTATGAATTGGGGAAAAAAGAAAATTTTTTCGATTGTCGCGCCCTTTTAAGGAATGGGGACACCATCTTCAGGGGAAAAACCCCACAGCAAAAAACGTTCTTACTGACCACCGTAATTTGGAATTCGTGAGACGGCCAAATGTCTATCTCCTCGCCAAGCTCGTTTGGAGTCTTTTTCCCCAATCAATTTAAAATTTTTTAATTTCAACAGGCCCCGGGTCCCGTAATGGCAAGGGGAAAGCCTATCAAGAATGTTCTCCCAAAATTCCACTCCTACTATCCACTCAAAACAATTGTTCCCGAGCACTGTGTGGGAGTAATCCAAATAAAGACTTGCTTGAAGTTTAATGAAGTACCCAAAGGGGCTATCCCTTTCCCTTTTGGGGGGTTTAAATTTCTTAAAAAAAACAAAAAGGGGCACGAGAAAACAAATCACAACATGCCCTGTTCTGTGAAAGTGCTTTTGATTTTTTTCACAAAATTGGTGGTTTTTTAACCTTTTGAAATGAGTAAAAAAAGCATACAGTAGCTGTCTGTGAGGGTCTATTGGCAAGTCCCCATCTAGGACCACTCCTCACAGTTCAGGAAAGTCTGAACCAGGGTGTAATTCGACTAGGTGCC
>JAODAL010084810.1:0-10800 GCA_025379985.1 Phyllomedusa bahiana
CGAAGCTTAAAAAAAAAAAAAAACAATTAAAAAATGCCACCAGGATCGCTATGTTTTGTTCATCCCAAAAACCTTGATAGCAGCGATTAAAGTGCCATATAAACCCCATAACAGTACCAATGAAAATGTCTATTCATTCCAAATAAAGCCCTTATACATCTCCATATAAAGGAAACGGGGACTGTGCAAAAATGCAACATGGCACCCCCCACAATGTACGCTCCAAAAGCCAAATAGCACTTCTTTCCTTGTACGTCCTGCCATATGCCCAAACAGGAATTTACACCAACATATAAAGTATTGACGAACATAGAATAAATTGCGTAGCAAATTTTTAGGTGCTTTTTTCCAGGATTCCTTGTGAGAATGAAATATTTTCAGCTAAAAATGCAATTTATTGGAAATTTTTTTTTTTCATTTTCACACCTGAATGTTAAAAATATCTATGAAACATCTGTGGGGTCAATATACTCACTTCATCCCTGGATATATTCTTTAAGGGCTATCGTTTCCCAAATTAGATCTTTTTAGGGGTATTAAGTTTTACCTCCTTAGGGTGTCCACAAACCTGTAATAGTGCCTACAGAAAATCCTATGAAAATGAGTCCCCAAAATCTAGTAGGTGCTTCTCCTACTCTGGGGCTTGTAGGTGAGTAAAATAGCACACTAGGGCCACAAATTGGATAACTCTAAAAATGGCAGAAATAGGGGAATTAATATTGAGTTGAATTTTTCTCTTATTATCTACCATGTTCTGGTGAAAAATGGATAAAAATTGAAAATCTGTAAAAAAAAAAGTGAAATTTTAACATTTCACCTCCACTTTGCTTTAATTCCTGTAAAGCAACTAGATGGTTAACAAACTTCCTAAATGCTTTTTTGAATAATTTAAGTGGTACAGTTTCTTATATAGAAATAATAATGGGAGTGTCTAACGTACAGGACCCTTGAGGCCAAGTCAAAATCGGAATGGTCTCTAAAAAGTTTTGTGTTTTTCTTGAAATGTTAAAAATTACTACTAAATTTGTAAGCTCCCCTAATGTTGTAAAAAAATAAAAATAGATTTAAAAAATGATGCCAATTATCTGTCTAAAATGCAGAAATTATTGAATTTTGAAAATGCCAAATTTTTCTAAATTTTCCACATTTTGATATTTTTCACAAATAAACAAGGTTTGTATGTATCAAAATTTATTAGTAACTTAAAGCACAATCTGTCACTAGAAAACATTCTGAATCACATGAATAGGTAAAATCATCAAAAAGTTATTCCCACATAAAGTGACATATGTCAGATTTCAAATAGGGGGCTCTGTCAGGAAGGTCAAAACTGGCTGCGTTCTTAATGGGTTAAAGGAGAGGCTTTCTCCTAACAACCCTTCTAAACAAGCCATACTCATCAGTCATTTTCTAGGTACACTTTTAAACATGCTTCCTGAGGCCTGTAGAATCTGAAATATACTGTAGCTCTTGTTTTTTCTTGTAATTTATCTGAGCATTGTAGGGTTTGACCGTGGGGTGTTATTGCTGGAACATCTGCTTTTGGCAACATTTGTAACTACCTTGAATATTTTTGACATGTGAATAATCTTTCTCTTTGTAAAATTATGGACTTCAAATTATTTGTACAGTATAATCCCTTCCTAGATTGATGGGCAACAACAATTGATCCACTAAGATTAATGCTGATGTCTTTCTTCCATGGTATTGTGTGAATAAGTGCCTGAATGTTCCAGATCAGCAAACTAACAAAACCTCCACTTGTTAGTTATCAATTAATTAACAGTATCTGGCTGCTATTTGTCCTCTTAATTCTTAAGAAAGCAGTAATATTTTACTTATTTATTTAAAAAAAAAACTAGAAAAAGCAATGTTTGAAAAGTTGATACAGTGTAATTTGTTATGAGTTGTTTCTCATCTGAAGTTTTATTTACTCAGTTTTAGATGAGATGTTTGTATAGGTACTGTGACCTATGTATCCAAGTAAAGTGGTAAATCTTGCTCTGCACTGAGAACTGTACATGAGTGGAGGCACTTGTGAATTACCATGTTGTGGATTCTGAGCTCCACCTGAACTTGTATGAAAAACACATGCATGTCATATTTAATTACATCATAACTCCTGTTGCACCAAAGGGCAATATTTAAAAACTTAAAGGGGTTTTTCTCACCATGCAGTTTCATAGCCACAGTCAGCTTTAGAATCACAGATAGCAGTCTATAGCAGTGACTGACACATCATTTATGCTGTTCCTAGCTACTCCTGTTACGCTGACAACAAGTGCAAGATTTATAAAGTGTTGTACTCAGGCTGCAGGGCTCTAAAGTGTGTTTTCTTAGTTAAATGAAAGGATTTCAAAGTCAGTCAATAAAGATAAGATTCTGCAGGACGTGACTCCCCATGGTCGGAGAGAATGATTGATGGCAGCTTACAACAATAAGAGATAAGAGAGCAGGGAGAGGTGGGGGAGCGAAATGGTCGTAAACAAACGTGGGCTCTAAGAGGAGATAAAATCTTTTTTATTTCCTGACAAAAGAAAAATCAACAAAGCAATGTATTTAGAAAAAGTCTTCGATTATCAGTTAAAAGCTAATCATTGTAAACATTGAAAACCCCTTTAAGTATGGCTTTACACGTAGAATTTTGGGGGGAAAATGTTGCAGTTATCTTGCCAGTATTTCATGGAGCCAATGCCAGAAATTGATTCAAAATATATGAGAAAATATAAAGAAAGTACATGTATTTTTCCTTCATCCTGGATTAACTTTTGGCTTTGGATCAGAAAACTGCCTCAAAAACTGTAATGGTATTTTTCCAAAATACACTGTATGTGAGATTACCCTTAGGCCACTTTCACACCATATTTAGAGATGGGCGAATTTCTCAAAAATTCGATTCGGTCACTTTCCGACAAAAATAAATTCGGTCCGAATTACTTCGGGATGAATCGCGTTAAAAAGCAGATATTTCCAGGCTGCACAGAGCATGAGGTTAGGCAGGTGCACAATGACATTCTGGAGGTGGCAAAACAGGAGGAAGCCACAGAATGGCACAATGACTGAGAGCGGAGGTCACGGCGGCAGCAGCATGAGGTCCGGCAGTGGCACAATGACATTCTGGAGGTGGCAAAACAGGAGGAAGCCACAGAATGGCACAATGACTGAGAGCGGAGGTCACGGCGGCAGCAGCATGGGGTCAGGCAGTGGCACAATGACATTCTGGAGGTGGCAAAACAGGAGGAAGCCACAGAATGGCACAATGACTGAGAGCGGAGGTCACGGCGGCAGCAGCATGAGGTCAGGCAGTGGCACAATGACACAGTGTGGAGGACATGGCAGCAGCCACAGCAGCAGCATGAGGTCAGAAAGTGGCACAATGACCAGTGTGGAGGACACGGCTGCAGCCACAGCACAGCATGAGGTCAGAAAGGGCACAATGACATTCTGGAGGTGGCCCAAAACAGTATTAGGCCACAGAGTGGAAACAATCACACAGTGTAGAGGCCACAACAGCAGCCGTACGAGGCCAGGCAGTGGCACAATGAACATTCTGGAGGTGGCAAAACAGTATTAGGCCACAGTGTGGCACAATGAAACAGTGTGGAGGGCACGGCAGGAGTCACAGCAGCATGAGGTCAGTGAGTGGCACAATTACATTCTGGAGGTGGAAAAACAGGATGAAGCCACAGAGTGGCACAATGACTGAGTGCGGGGGTTTCACGGCGGCAGCAGAAATGAGGTCAGGCAGTGGCCCAATGACACAGTGTGGAGGACATGGCAGCAGCCACGGCAGCAGCATGAGGTCAGACAGTGGCACAATGAAAAATTTCGGGAGGTGGCAAAAAAAGGAGTAGGCCACAGAGGGGGCACAATGACAGGGGATTTGAGGTTTGACGGGCAGGAGCAAATAGATGAGGTCATAGAGTGGCACAATGACAGAGTGTTGAGGGGTTTAGCAATCCCGGGTCCTTGGTTAAAGATGGTGGTAGGCAGATGGAGAAACGGGCAACAGATGTCTGGCATCAGACGGGTGGCGGCATCAGAATAGTGGCTGAGGCAGGTAGTTTGAACCCAGACTGCCCGCCTAATTCATTGGTGTGTGGAAATCCTGGCCGATCCACGCCTGATTCCATCTTGACAAAGGTCAGCCCCGTTCCACATTTCCCGTGGACAAACGGGTTCTCCTTGGGGTAATGATGGCCCCCGCCGCACTGAACACCCGCTCTGATGCCACACTACTGGCCGGGCAGGACACTTCCCCCACTGCAAACTCGGCAAGTTTGCGCCACACATCCAGTTTGGCGCCCAGTAGTCCAGCGGATCTTCTAACTGAGGTGGCAGAGTGCTGTCCCAAGTAGGCCACAACCTGTTGGTTCAGGGAAATGCTCCAGGTCCTGCTGCTGTGCTGCGCTGGCGACTGCCCTCCTCCCCTAGGGCGGGTGAAGGAAACTGCTTATCATGACTCCCGACTTAGGTTCTGCTGATGGAGCGGTACTGCTCCTACCCCCCCACCTTCCCCCAGCAGCCGGCAGTAAATACGTGAGCACTGAGGAACCCCCCGGGTCAGACCGGTCAGAGGAGGGACGATGCCGCACATAGGCCGCGGCCAACTGATAAAGGAGGATTACCCTAAAGTATTTGAGTTTGACGTTATTCATCCCGTAGTCCTGGCGACTGACAAATAACGTTGCCTCCTCGAATGGCCTCAACAAACTGCAGGTGTCACGCATGAGCTGCCATTGGCTGACATCAAAGTTACACAGGGGAGTACTTCTGTCTGCCTAAATCATCAAAAAATCATTAATGGCCTTTCTCTGTTCATACAGTCGGTCCAACATGTGCAGGCTGGAATTCCAGCGGGTGGGAAAAATCGCATATCAGAGTGTGTTGGGGGAGGCCGTTCTGGCCGCTCAACTCGAGAGGGTGTTCCTGGCTTTTTACGAATGGATAAAGTGCATGCACAGTTTCCTGGCCATTTTCAGAATGTTCTGAAGATCGGTGGAAGACTTCAGGAACCTTTTCACAACCAATTGAAACGTGCGCCATGCAGGGCGCATGGACCATCCCTCCTCGGTGCAGCGCGGACATAATGTTCCTCCCATTGTCCGTCACCATGGTTCCGATTTGCAGTTGGCGCGGAGAAAGCCACACATCGATTTCTTGCTGCATGACGCGGAGCAGTTCCTCCCCTGTGTACTTCGTTCGCCGAGGCAAGCCAGGTGTAGAACTGCATGACAACCGCTGTGCCCTACACATGTAGTATGAAGGAGCAGTCTTGTGAGGCTGAGAATGGTGGTGGTGGTGGTTTGGAAGGAGGAGAGGCGGACATTGGCGCAGGTGCAGCAGTATGACAAACGTGGACAGAAAGGCCGTCCCAAATGTCCAAGTTGTTGGTGTCCCTTGGCAGGAGCACATTCACCCAGTGGGCCGTAAGGACATGTAAATGGCCCTGACCGTAGTTACAGCTCCAGACGTCCGCGCTGGCCGTGCACCTTGGAACAAACCGAAAAGCTCAAGGACTGACCCACCTTCTGTTCACATATTTATGAAGTGCTGGTACTGCCTTTTTGGAAAAGAAATTACGGCTTGGAAAATCTCCATCTCGGCTCGGCACAACCATTAGTTCTCTGAATGGGCAGAGTCCACCATTTGGAAAGGGAGGGACTGCAATACCAACAACTTGGACAGGAGCAAAGGTCAAGCTGCTGCACCTTAAGGATGGTTGGACGCATACTGTTGTCTCTTTGCAATCGCCTCGCTGAACGATGTGGCGCCATGAGTAGCGAGGAGCAGGAGCATCTGGACCGGGAGATGATGTCAAAGAGAAACAGCTCCCTTCTGCAGAGGTGGTGGAGCCTTGACTGGCTGCAATGGCATGCGTGCCACTGGGTGCTGCTGCTGCTGCTGTTGCTGCGGTGGCAGGATGGACCACCACATCTGAGCCACGTTTCTCCCAGGCCACCGGATGGTGACGCTGCATGTGTTGACGCAGGGCCGTGGTGCCAACGTTAGCTCCCTGGTCACGCTTCAATTTCTGCCCACAGATTCTACATATACCCATATTCGGCTCCTCCGGTGTCTTAGCAAAGAACTGCCACACCGCCGAGTATCGGATTTTACCGCCAACGCTCCGCACTGAGTGACTACTGCTGCCGCTGCCTCGCCGAGCCCCTGTGCCGTTACTTACTTTTTTACCCAGTGGCCGCTTGGCTCCCGACCTCACACTGCTGCTATCCTGCTGACTCACGGCCACACGACCCACTTGCTGGCTGCGCTGCTGCCTGACGCGCAAGCTGACGCCCTCTTCTCCTGACAATGATGAAGCCCTTGCCTCACCCGGCTCCCAAGTGCGGTCGGCTACATCATCATCTATTTGTGTTTCATCATCACTGCTGTCCTCATCACCGGTCTTGGTATGCCGAGGCTGACCTCTCACAACATGACCTCCCATGCCACTCTCCACATCTATACTTTGCCGTCTACTGCAAGAAGCAGGGGATATTGGCCCCATTTCTCCGCTGCCAAGTAGCTGCTGACTGCCCTCCTCAAATTGTTCATCCTTGCTATATAGTGGCGCTGAGCCCAGACCACATAGTAGATCTCTGCCTGAGGGAACCGGATGGGACAGAGGCGGGCTGAGGACAGGTGAGGGCCGCTGACCCGCTCCCGGGCCATGCCAACTAAGGGTTGTGTCTGAGGTTCCCACCGACTCTTGGCTTGGGTTGTCTGATGTCATCTGGGAGGAAGAGGATGACCTAGTCAACCAATCAAGAACCCTTGGGTTGCTGAACAACACACGGCCGCTAGATGACAGCGGCAGTTGTGGCCTCACCGAGTGACCCCTGCTGCGACGTCCCCTTGCTGTTTTACTAAATGTAAAAGCACAAACAGGCTTAATTAACCTTCGGACATGAATTAGGCTACAGGAAAAATGTATATATTTTGGCGTTGAAAAAGACGGTTTATTTTTGTCAGCACACCAGCAAAACAACGCTTAATTAACCCCTGGATGTAAATTGCGCCAAAGAATTGAGCCGCACAAACTAGTAGCTTTGCAGCGTGTTACAATTGCGTGTTTTCTACGCCACACAACAAGAGATATAGTTGTAATTAACCTTTGCTTGTGAATTAGGCTACAGGAATAATGTATATATTTTGGCGTTGAAAAACACGGTGTCTTGGCTTCACCACACCAGCAAAACAACGATTAATTAACCCCTGGATGTAAATTGCGCAAAAGAATTGAGCCGCACAAACTAGTAACTTTGTAGCATGTTACAATTGCGTGTTTTTCTACGCCACACAACAAGAGATACAGTTGTAATTAACCTTTGCTTGTGAATTAGGCTACAGGAAAAATGTATATATTTTGGCGTTGAAAAAGACGGTTTCTTTTAGTCAGAACACCAGCAAAACAACGCTTAATTAAACCCCTGGATGAGTAAATTGCGCCAAAGAATTGAGCCGCACAAACTAGTAGCTTTGTAGCGTGTTACAATTGCGTGTTTTCTACGCCACACAACAAGAGATACAGTTGTAATTAACCTTTGCTTGTGAATTAGGCTACAGGAAAAATGTATATATTTTGGCGTTGAAAAAGACGGTTTATTTTTTGTCAGCACACCAGCAAAACAACGCTTAATTAACCTCTGGATGTAAATTGCGCCAAAGAATTGAGCCGCACAATCTAGTAGCTTTGTAGCGTGTTACAATTGCGTGTTTTCTACGCCACACAACAAGAGATACAGTTGTAATTAACCTTTGCTTGTGAATTAGGCTACAGGAAAAATGTATATATTTTGGCGTTGAAAAAGACGGTTTCTTGTGGTCAGCACACCAGCAAAACAACGCTTAATTAACCCCTGGATGTAAATTGCGCAATAGAATTGAGCAGCCAAAAATGAAGTGGTATTTGTATTGTAAAAACGTTGTTTCTTTAAATGAATACAACAGGAACTGGCTTAGTTCCCACTTGGTTATTGAATGTATATGCAGCTGCAGTGGACGCACACTGGATTTCAGATCCAATACCCCAAAAAATTAGAAATAGAACATTAAGAGAACAGTCTCTGAGACAAGCTGAGACACCCCACAGAAATCGCTATATAAAAATAAATTCTTCAGTAAGAGCTATCAGCCGTGGCAGCACCTTCCCTGATCAGTACAGTGAGAGCGGTATGAGCTCTCAGCGTCGCGCCCGGACTTATATAGTGCGGTGATGTCACAGAATCCCGCTGATCTCTGATTGGCTTCACCTCTGCACATGTCATGCAGTCAATGCCCTTCTTCCTCCCAGAGTGCTTTGCCCCATGTAGCGCCATGTGCTCGCAGCCATTTTATCAATCAAAAGCACACTTCGTTCACCCGAAGTACCCCAAAGTTCGACTTCATTCCGAACCGAAGTTTTCCTGAAATTCTAAACGAATTCCACTTCGTTAGAATCAATTCGCCCATCTCTAACCATATTATTTAGGTCAGTATTTTGAATCAATATTTGCAAGCCAAAGAAAATCCATAGCACAGCAGATGTGTAAATCCTTACATTATACTTTTCTCCATGCATGTTTTACTCCTTGTTTTGGATTACAATTACTAAAGCAAAATAATTATTAAAATATTGTCCTATGAAAGTAGCCTAATGGTTCACACATGGCTGACTTGTTGCAGAAATGTCTGCAACGTTTCCATTTACTGTATATACTCGAGTATAAGCCGAGTTTTTCAGCACAAAAATGTGCTGAAAAATCCAGCCCCAGCTTATACTGAAGTCACTGTCGGCGCTTGGGCGCTGTGATGGCCCGAGCGCCAGCAGGGACACTTCAATTATATGCGACTCCTCAGGGAGCGCATGTAACTGAAGGCCGAGTCAGCTGACAGCGTCCGGGCGCTGCCGTGGCCCGGGCGATGTTGCATTCTCTTCCCCTGTGTACGACTCATCTGGGAGCACATACTGGTGAAGATACCACCGCGGAGCAGTGGCGTGCGTGTCATCACACTGTCTGCGCGGCCTGATGGCATCACGGGCTCTGTTCCGGCAAAGGAAGTACTTGCATTTTTTTTTTTTGCTTATACCTGCCTTTGGGGGACAATTACCTGTCTATAATTGCCTATATCTGCATATTGGGGACAGTTACTTGCCTATCATTGCCTATACCTGCATATTGGGGACAATTACCTGCCTATAAATGCCTATACCTGCATATTGGGAACAATTACCTGCCTAAAAATGCCTAACCTGCCTAGGGGGGAAACCCTACACCTGCCTATAATAGCCTATACTTGCCTATAGGGGACATATAACTGCCTATAATAGCCTATACCTGCCATTGAGGACATATACTTGCCTATACCTGCCTATGAGGGACATTAAACTGCCTATACCTGACTATGGGGGACATAAAACTGCCTATACCTGCCTATGGGGACATTAAACTACCTATGTCGTTTTATTGTTATCTATTTTTACTTTTTAAATTCACCAGTAGCTGCTTGATTTTCCACCCTAGGCTTATACTCGAGTCAATATGTTTTCCCAGTTTTTTGTGGCAAAAGTAGGTGCCTCCTTATTTTCCGGGTGGGTTAACCAAGTTACACAGTATTTGAATGGAGTTACACAATACTGCAGTTGAAACCAGAAGTTTATGTACAATATAAAAAACACATTTGCTTGTTTCTCTCACTATATAACATGAAATTAGAATAAACTTGACCAATTTTAGGTCAATTAGGATTACAAAAATTATTTACATTTGCTAAATCCCAAAAAAGAGGAAGAAAAAAATTTTCCAAAAAAAATTTACAACCCCGGTTTACACTTTAAAAAAATTTTGGGACGGGCCCCTATAGAATTATTCTTTGGGAAATTAGTAGATTTTTAATGGCAAAATCGAGTTTAAATTTAAACACAACTGTGGAGGTTTTTTTTAATGAACGCCAGAAAAAACACAGTTTGGTATAACACTTGGGGGAGTCTTTGAAATCACCAAAACATCAGGAAGAGAATTGTTGGACTTACACAAGCAGGATCATCCTTGGTTTTTTAAAATTTTTAGATACTTGAAGGGCCCCCACATTCATTGAAAAAAAAATAATATGCCAAATGCAAAAAGAGGGAATGTCCAGAATATTGTCAAAAGAAGATGGTTTCTATTCTCAGAGAAGAACATCTTTTTGGGCAAAATTGCAATCAACCAAAGAACAAAACAAAAAACCTTACGAAATGCTTGCGAAACTGGTAAAAATTTTGTTAAATTTTTTCCACAATGAAACAATACTGTTTCAAATGACTGAAGGCAACGTGTCAGGGGGAACTATTATGCCAAAAGAAACATATAAAAACAGATTTTAAAGTTTGCAAATGCACACAGGAACAAAGACCTACATTTTTAAAACATTTCCTGTGGTCGACAAAACTAAAAATTTAACTTTTTTTTTTTCCATAAAAACGTTACGTTTTTGGAGGGGAAAAAAGGGAGAAGCTTGGAAGCCTAAAAACACCATCTCAAAATGTGAAAAACGGGGTGGGTCACAACATGTTTTGGGGGTTGTTTTGTTGCGAAAGGGGGCTTTGGGGGACTTCACAAAATAGATGGGGAGCATGAGGAAAGAAGAATTTGGGGGCAATACTCAAGCAACAAACTCAGACAAATTTAAAACTTGGGGGAAAATGGGTTTCCACATTGCAAAGACCAGAAGAACGCCCCAAATGGTTTTTCAAAGTGGCTTAAGGATAACAAGTCAATGTTTTGGGAGTGGCCCTCACAAAGCCCCCTGATCTCAACCATTGAAAATGTTTAAAAA
>JAODAL010084811.1:0-10800 GCA_025379985.1 Phyllomedusa bahiana
CTGCCTTCTATCCACTCATTCTTTCTTCCATCCATCCATCCTGCCTTCCATCCATCCATTCATCCTGCCTTCTATCCTGCCTTCCATCCATTCATCCTGCCTTCTATCCATCCTGCCTTCCATCCATTCATCCTGCCTTCTATCCATCCATCCATCCATTCATTCATCCTGCCTTCTATCCATCCTGCGTTCTATCCATCCATCCTGCCCGAAGGAGAAAAGTGTCAGGGCTTACCCCATACAGCCAGCCAGCCTTCTATCCATTTCCCTCCATCCCGGGCCCTTTCCCTCCATCCACCACCATCCTGGGGCCTTCCCAAACCATCCATCCTGCCTTTTTACCATCCTGCCTTCTTTTCCATCCCCTCCTGCCTTCCCATCCATCCTGGCCTTTCTATCCAACCATCCATTTTAACCTGGGCCCTTTTAAACCCTTCCATCCATCCATCCTGCCTTCTATCCATCCATCCTGCCTTCTATCCATCCATCCTGCCTTCTATCCATCCATCCTGCCTTCTATCCATCCATCCATCCATCCATCCATCCTGCCTTCTATCCATCCATCCTGCCTTCTATCCACTCATTCTTTCTTCTATCCACTCATTCTTTCTTCCATCCATCCATCCATCCTTCTATCCACTCATTCTTTCTTCCATCCATCCATCCTGCCTTTTAAACCACTCATTCTTCTTCTCCTTCCCCCCCTGCCTCTATCCACTTTAAACGTTCCTTTTCCCTTCCCTTTCCCCCATCCCCGCCCTTTTTAAAACCATCCATTTTTTTCTTTCCCTCCCCCCCATCCCTCCCTTTCCTTCCTTCAAACTTTTCCATTCAACCTTCCTCCCGTTATCCATCCATCTCTCCATCACATCCCTCCATCCTGTGCCCCCTCCCCCCACATTATCCAGTAGAGCAGTCCCTCTATGGAGCCCTCTTGTTAGATGAGGGGACAGTTTTCTTTAATATTGATGCCCCCCGCCCCCCCCTCCCGCCCCAAGTGAAGGGGCTGCAGCATTTTCCCGCATGGGGTTCCCGGCCCCAACGGGCCCCCCTTGTGCTTTTGGTTTTTCCCCTTTTTGCAGGGCATTGGGGAGGGACATTGTGTCCTTTCCAAAAATTGGCCCGGGGGTTTGGGGGCTCCCCCCACGTACCTGGGGCCATTTGCCGCGCCCACGCTCTATTGGGGAATTTGGGGTCCCGGGTGGAACTCGGCCACCCCCCCGCCTGGTCCCCGGAACCCAAACACCGCAACCCCGGAAAAAGGTAGGAGCAACCCCAGTTTGTGGGCGCGCCGCAACCTGGGGGACAAAGGGGGTGACCATTGGCCCAAAGATGCTGGGGGGGTATGGGCACCCAAACTTCCCAGACTCCAATCTCTCTACATTAGCCAAAGGGGGCTCGAAACTTTTTGGGGGTTTCACCCCCGCTTTCCCCCAAAAAAAAATGACCTGAGACCAGGATGTGGCCGCAGACGCCTGACACTTGCCAGTCCCGGATGATGATGTTGGGTCGGACGGTGTCCATGAACTCGTCGGGGTACCCCGCCCGCTTCAGGCGATGCGCACTTCAAACCAACTAAACGTAGAGGAGGTCAACCCGTAAAATGGGGGGTGGGGGGAAGGGGCGGAGCAAGCAGCGACAATGTATTCTGGGAAAAGGGGCAAAACAAATTGGCTCAGTGGGGGGGTGGTGGGCAGAGGGGTGGCTCAGTGCTCCCCGGGTGTGGGCAGAGCGGTGGCTCAGTGCCCGGGGGGTGGGCAAGTGGGGGCTCATGGTCCCCCGGGTTGTGGGGAGTGGGGGGCTCAGTGGTCCCCCGGTGTGCGGGGGAGAGCGGGTGGCCAGTGCTCCCCGGGTGTGGGGCAGAGCGGGTCAGTTTGTACCTGGGTGTGTGGGCAGAGCGGTGGTCAGTGGGCCCGGGTGGGGGGGAAATGGTTCTAGTGCTCCCCGGGGGTTTGGGGCAGAGCGGTGGCTCATGTCCCGGGGGAGGGGGGGGGCAGAGCGGTGGCTCAGTGCTCCCTGGGTGTGTGGGCAGAGCGGTGGCTCAGTGCTCCCCGGGTTGTGGGGAGGTGGGCCGGGGGTTCCCGGGGGGGGGGCAGGGGTGGCCGGGTGCCTGGGTGGTGGGCAGAGTGTTGGGTCAGTCCCCGGGTGGGGCAGGGGGTGGGGCAGTGCTCCCGGGGGGTGTGGGGAAGCGGGGGTCAGTGGTGCCTGGTGTTTGGGGGAGAGGGGTGGCCAGTTCCCCGGGTGTGGGGGAGGAGCTGGCTCAGTGTTGGTGTGGGCGAGCGTGGCTAGTGTCCCTTGGGGAGAGGGGGGTCATGGTCCCGGGTGTGGGCAGGCGGTGGTCAGTTCCCCGGGTGGGAGGGGGCGGTGGTAGTGGTCCCTGGGTGGGGGCAAGGTTGGTATGGTCCCTTGGGTGTGGGGCAAGCGGGCCAGTGGCCGGGGGTGGGGGCAGAGCGGTGGTCAGTGTCCCCCCCTGGGGGGGGCAAGGTCCAGGGGCCTGGGTGTGTGGGAGAGGGGGCTCATGGGCCCGGGGGGTGGGCAGAGCGGTGGGGTCAGGCTCCCCCGGGTTGGGCAAAGGGGGTGGCTAGTGCTCCCTGGGTGTGGGGCAGATGGGGGCCGTGTCTGGGGTGTTGGGGGCAAGTGGTTGGCCCAGTGTCCCCCGGGTGTGGGGGATAAAGGTGGCTAGTGCCCCCGGGTGTGTGGGGAAGCGGGGGCCAGGCTCCCGGGTGGTGGGCAGAGCGGTGGCTCAGTGGTGCCTGGGTGTGTGGGGGGAGCGGGGGGGCTCGGGGGCCCCTGGTGTGTGGGGAGAGGTGGCTCCCGTTCCCCCGGGTGTGTGGGGGAAGCGTGGCTCAGTGTCCTTTGTGTGGGGCAGAGGGGGGCTCATGGTGCCTGGGTGGGGGGAACCCGGTGGCTCAGTGTTGGTGTGGGGGGAACGGGGGCTATGTTGGGTTTGGGGGGAGAGCGTGGCTCAGTGGTCCCGGGGTGTGGGCAAGCGGGGGTAGTGCCCCTGGGGGGTGTGGCAGAGCGGTGGCCAGTGGTCCTGGGGGTGTTGGGGGAGCGGTGCTCAGTGGTCCCGGTGTGTGGGGGAGCGGGGCTCATGCTCCCCGGGTGTTTGGGGGAAGCTGGGTCGGCTCCCCCGGGGGTGGGGCAGAGCGGGGCTCATGGTCCCCGGATGGGGGCAGGGGGCTCAGTGGCCCCGGGGGGTGGGCAGAGCGGTTGCTAGGGGCCCTGGTGTGGGGGCAAGCGGTGGGTCATGGTCCCCGGGGGTGGGGCAGACGGGGGCTCATTTTCCCCGGTGTGTGGGAAGGGGGGCCAGGTCCCTTTTTGTGGGCAACGGTGGCTCAGTGGTGCCCCGGGGGTGTGGGAAATGGTGGTCAGGGGCCCGGGTGTTTGGGGGAGAGGTGTGCCAGTGCTCCCTGGGTGTGGGGGGAGGGTGGCCCTGGCCCCCGGGGGTGTGGGAGAGCGGCCCCTGTCCCTGGGGTGGTGCAGAGCGGGGCTCGTGCTCCCCGGGTGTGTGGGGAGAGGGTGCTCAGGGGTGCTGGGGGGTGGGGAAACGGGTTTGGAGTGGGCCCGGGGTGTGGGGCGAGCGGGGGCTCAGTGTTCCCGGGGTGTGTGGGAAGGGTGGTCAAGTGGTCCCCCGGGTTTTGGGGGGAAGGGGGGCCATGCTCCCTGGGTTGTGGGCAGAGGGTGGCCAGTGGGCCGGGGGTTGGGGGGAACGGTGGTAGTGGTCCCGGGGTGGGGCAGAGCGGTGGTAGTTGGGGCCCGGGTGGTGGGGAGAGCGGTGGTCAGTGTTTGGGGGGGGGGCAGAGCGGTGGCCATTTTTCCCTGGGTGTTTTTTAAAAAGGGGGGCTCAGGGTCCGGGTGGGGGGGGCGATTGGGCCTGTCCTGGGTGGGGGAGGCGGTTGGGTCAGGCTCCCGGGGGGGTGGGCGGGGGGGGTCAGTGCCCCTTTTCAAGGGGTGGTCAGGGTGGGTTGTCAAGCGGCCATGCTCCCGGGTGGGAAGGGGGGCCGTTCGGGGGGGGGTCAACGGTTTTGGCTAGTGTCCCGGGAGTGGGCGAGCGTGGGGTCTGCCCCTGGGGGGTGTGGAAGGGGGTGGCCGTGCCCCTGGGGGTTTGAGGGAAGGGTGGGGTAGTGGGCCGGGGTGGGCAAAAGCGGTGGCCAGTTCCCTGGTGTGGGGCAAAAGGGTGGTCATGGTTTCCCTTGTGTGGGGGGGGGGGGCTATGGCCCTGGGGTTGGGCGAGCTGGTAGTGCCCCTGGGGTGGGGCGAGCGTTTCCCCACCCCCGGGTTGTGGGAAGGAGGGTGGCCATTGTGCCTGGGGGTTGGGGACAAGGGGGCCCAAAAAGCGGTGGGTCAAGGGGGATAGTAAATCCCTGCCCTGGGCCTTTTAAAATAAGGGTTTTCTTTGGGGTCCGGGGCAAAGGGGGGGGGACTCTCCCGGCCCCCCTGATAGCACCCCTAAGGGCGTGAGAAGTACCTTGCTTCAAAACCCCCTCGTTCCGGGGAAAAAGGGCCCGGGGGGGGGGCCCCGGGCCACCCACCCACCCCTTCCCCCCCCCCCCCCTCCCCCCCCCGGGTTTATCCCCGGGGAAATTGAAAATTTTGAAAAAAACCACAAAAAGCGGCCAAGAAAATTACAGGGTGGCGGAAGGGGGACCCCGGATTATCAGATGGTTTCCCCCTAAAAGGATTTTGGAACCCCAAGATGCAGCGGAACCAGTCCCGACGCCCGGGAAAAGAAGCCCCCTCTGCTGGGTTTTGGAGGTTTCCCCGACCTTCGGGGCGCTGCCCCCCCGTGTTCTCCCCGGCCCCCGGGAATTGGGGGGACAGGGATGTGGAAAAGTTTCCCCAAAAAGTAAAAACCCGGGGCACCCCCAAACCCAAATACATGACCCGCGCCCCCGGTTTCCCACCCAAAACTGCGGTGTAAAGAGACCCCCCCCCTGAAAGGGTGGGCATAGGTTTCCCCAGTTAAAATGCCCTCACCCGGAAAAAAGGAAGTGGGGGGTCTGAAAATGTAAAAACCACCCCCCCCGCCTGAAAGGAAGTTGGAGCCTTTAAGCTTAAAGCGCCCCCCCAGCTTGAACAGGAAAATGGGAGCCTGAACTGTTTAAAAAAACCCCCCCAAACCCCAAGGGGGGGAGGGGCTGGGGGGTTTTGGTTTTAAACCCACCCCCCCCCCCCCCCCCCGAAAGGAAAAATAGGAGCAAAAGCTGTAGAAACCCCCCACAGACTGAAAGGAAAAGGGGAGCCCGACGCTCACCCCTTTGGAAAGCCCAAAATTTTGAGTGACGGGATAAATCCCTCCGCCCCTTTGGGGGCAAAATAGGAAAATGGAGGTGGTTTTTTGCCCCCCAGGGGTCCAAAGGGGCGGGGAAACGTTTACGGGGTAGTCGGGGGGTCCTGGCCCCCCCCCCCCCCCATTATCCCCCTTCCCCCCGGGCACAGACAAGAAAGGCGGGGCCCGAACCGGCGGGGCTGGGGGTGCGCAGTTTTTTCTTCCTTTAAAAATTAGGGGAAAAAAAGTCTCCATGGGGGGGCTCCCGGGGAGCCCCCGCCCCAAACCCGCCCCCCCGGCCATTTCTCTTTTTATTTAAAGGGGCGAATGATGGCCCTTCCCCCCCAGGGGGGCGCAAACCGGGCGGGGCAGGGCTGGGGGGAATTCAAGGATTGTGCGAGTTAAAAACCCCCGGGGGGTTTAAAATTCCGAAGGGGAAATCCGGGGGTTTTTTGGGGGGGGCCGGTTTTGTTTTCCCCGTCCAAGGGGGGAAAGGGAAAGCCGGGTGAATTTTATGATATATAACAGCTCCATAGGAGGGGGTAAAAACTGGGTGACAGTGTTGATATATAAAGCTCCCTCAGGGGAGGGAAAGCTGGGTAAGGGGAAATAAACACCTCAAGGGGGAAACTGGGGGACAGTGTATATATATAACAGCCCATCAAAAAGGGGAAAGGGGAAAAAGTTAGATTTTTATAAAACCCCCCCCGGGGAGAGGAAAGCTGGGTGACAGGTAGATATATAACAGCTCCATCAGGAGGGAGGAAAGCGGGTGACAGTGTATGATATATAACACCCAAAAAAGGGGGGGGGGAAAGCTGGTTTACAGTGTAGATAATAACAGCTCCATCAGGAGGGAGGAAAGCTGGGTGACAGTGTATGATATATAACAGCCTCCATCAGGAGGGAGGGAAAACTGGGTGACAGTGTATGATATATTAACAGCCCCATCAGGAGGGGAAAGCTGGGGACAGTGTATGATATATAACAGCTCCATCGAAGGAGGGAAAGCTGGGTGACAGTGATGATATATAACAGCCCATCAGGAGGAGGAAAGCTGGGTGACAATGTATGATATATAACAGCCCATAGAGAGAGGAATGCTGGATGACATTAGAAAAACAGATCAGAAGAGAAAGCTGGTACAGTGTATGATTAAACCCCCCCATCGAGAGAAAGCTGGTGACAGTATGAATATAACGCCCATCGGAGAGGGAAGCTGGGTGACAGTGTAGATATATAACAGTCCTCAGGAGGAAAGCTGGGACAGTGTTGAATTAAAGCCATCAGGAGGAAAGCGTACAGTGATGATTTAACGCTCCATCAGGAGAGGAAAACTGGTGACAGTGATGATATAAACAGCCAAGGGAGGAAGCGGTGACAGTGTATGAATATAACGCCCACGGAGGGAGGAAAGCTGGGTGACAGGTGAAAGTGGGTGACAGTGTAGATATATAACATCCATCAGGAGAGGAAAGCTGGGACAGTGTATATAATAACAGCCATCAGGGAGGAGGAAGTGGGTGACAGTGTATGATATATAACGCCCATCAGGAGGAGAAGTGGGTGACAGTTATGTATATAACACCCATCAGGAGGGAAAGCTGGGTGACATGTTGATATAAACGCTCATCAGAGGAGGAAGCTGGGTGACAGTGTTGTATATAACATCCATAGAGAGAGGAAGCTGGGTGACAGGTATGTATATACGCCCCTCAGAGAGGAAAGTGTGACAGTGTATGATTATAACAGCTCCATCAGGAGGGGAAAGCTGGGTCAGTGTATGTATTAACAGCCCTCAGGAGGAGGAAAGCTGGGACGTGTATGATATAACCCACAGGAGGGAGAATGGTGACGGTTGATATAAACAGCTCCATCAGGAGAGGGAAGTGGGTGACGTGTATGATATATAACAGCCCACAGGAGGAGGAAAGTGTGACGTGATGATATTACAGCCCATAGGAGGGGAAAGTGGGTGACGTGTATGATATATAAGCCTCAGAGGGAAAGCGGGTGACAGTGTATGATATATAACAGCCCTCAGGAGGAAAGCTGGTGACGTTTGATATATAAACCCATCAGGAGAGAGGAAACTGGGTGACAGTGATATATATAACAGCTCATAGGAGAGAGAAGCTGGGTGACAGGTATGTATTACAGCTCCATGAGGGAGGAAAGTGGTGACAGTGTATGAATATAACACTCATGAGGGGAAACTGGGTGACAGTTATGTATATAACAGCTCATCAGAGGAGAAAGTGGTGACAGTGTAGTATATACAGCCCATAGGGGAGAAGCTGGGTGCAGTGTTGATATATAACAGCTCCACAGAGGAGGAAGTGGGTGACAGTGATGATATATAAACCCATCAGGAGGAGGAAAGCTGGGACAGTGTATGATATAAACAGCCCAAGGAGAGGAAAGCTGGTGAAGTGTATGATATATAACATCCATCGGGGGAGGAAGCTGGTGACAGTGTATGATATATAACGCCCATCAGGAGGGAAAGTGTGACAGTGTAGATATAACAGCTCCATCGAGGGGAAAGGTACAGTGTATGATATATAACACCCATCAGGAGGGAGGAACTGGGTGAGTGTATGAATATAAAGCCATCGGAGGGAGGAAGCTGGTGACAGTGTAGATATATACACCTCAGAGGAGGAAAGCGGGTGACAGTGTATGATATAAAGCCCCAGGAGGAAACTGGGTGACAGGTATGATATAAACGCCCATCAGGGAGGAGCGGGTGACAGTGTATATAATAACAGCCATCAGGGGGAGGAAAGCTGGTGACGTGTATATATACGCCCATCGGAGGGAAAGTGTGATTATGATATATAACAGCCATCAGAGGAGGAAGCTGGTGACAGTGTATGATATAACGCCCATCAGGAGAGGAAGGGGTGAGTGTATGATATAAACACCCATCAGGAGAGAAAGCTGGACAGTGTATGAATATAACAGCTCCACGAGGAAAGCGGGTGACGTGTATGATATTACGCTCATCAGGAGAGAAGCTGGTGAGTTGATATAACGCTCCATAGGAGAGGAAAGCTGGGTGAATGTATGATATAACAGCCCATCAGGAGAGGAAAGCTGGGTGACGTGTATGATATATAACAGCCATCAGAGAGAGGAAGCTGGTGACATGTGATATTACAGCCATCGGAGAGGAAGTGGTGACAGTGTATGATATATAACAGCCCATAAGGGGAGGAAGCTGGTGACAGTGTTGATAAAACGCCATCAGAGGGGAAAGCTGGACAGTGTATGTATTAACGCCATCAGGAGGAAAGCTGTGAAGTTTGATAAAACAGCTCATAGAGAGGAAAGCTGGGTGACAGTGTATGATTAACAGTCCATCAGGAGGGAGGAAGCTGGTGACAGTGTATGATATACAGCCCACAGGAGGGGGAAGTGGTGCGTGTAGTATAACAGCTCCATCGGAGGAGAGGAAAGTGTGACAGTGTTATATATACAGCCACAAGAGGAAGCTGGTGACAGTTATGTATATAACAGCCATCGAAGAAAGGGGTATGTATGATATATAACAGCTCACAGGGGGAGGAAAGCTGGGTGACAGTGTTGATATATAACAGCTCTCAGGAGGAAAGCTGGGGCAGTGTATGATATATAACAGCCCCATCAGGAGGAGGAAAGCTGGGTGACAGTGTATGATATATAACAGCTCCATCAGGAGGGGAGGAAAGCTGGGTGACAGTGTATGATATATAACAGCCCCATCAGGAGGGGAGGAAAGCTGGGTGACAGTGTATGATATATAACAGCCCCATCAGGAGAGGAAAGCTGGGTGACAGTGTATGATATATAACAGCTCCATCAGGAGAGAGGAAAGCTGGGTGACAGTGTATGATATATAACAGCTCCATCAGGAGAGGAGGAAAGCTGGGTGACAGTGTATGATATATAACAGCCCCATCAGGAGGAGGAAAGCTGGGTGACAGTGTATGATATATAACAGCTCCATCAGGAGGAGAGGAAAGCTGGGTGACAGTGTATGATATATAACAGCTCCATCAGGAGGAGGAAAGCTGGGTGACAGTGTATGATATATAACAGCCCCATCAGGAGAGGAGGAAAGCTGGGTGACAGTGTATGATATATAACAGCTCCATCAGGAGGAGTTTAGCTGGGTGACAGTGTATGATATATAACAGCCCCATCAGGAGAGAGGAAAGCTGGGTGACAGTGTATGATATATAACAGCTCCATCAGGAGGGGAGGAAAGCTGGGTGACAGTGTATGATATATAACAGCTCCATCAGGAGGAGGAAAGCTGGGTGACAGTGTATGATATATAACAGCTCCATCAGGAGGAGAGGAAAGCTGGGTGACAGTGTATGATATATAACAGCTCCATCAGGAGAGGAGGAAAGCTGGGTGACAGTGTATGATATATAACAGCTCCATCAGGAGGGGAGGAAAGCTGGGTGACAGTGTATGATATATAACAGCCCCATCAGGAGAGGAAAGCTGGGTGACAGTGTATGATATATAACAGCTCCATCAGGAGGAGGAAAGCTGGGTGACAGTGTATGATATATAACAGCTCCATCAGGATTTGAGGAAAGCTGGGTGACAGTGTATGATATATAACAGCTCCATCAGGAGGAGGAAAGCTGGGTGACAGTGTATGATATATAACAGCGCCATCAGGCGAGAGGAAAGCTGGGTGACAGTGTATGATATATAACAGCTCCATCAGGAGGAGGAAAGCTGGGTGACAGTGTATGATATATAACAGCCCCATCAGGAGGAGGAAAGCTGGGTGACAGTGTATGATATATAACAGCTCCATCAGTAGGAGGAAAGCTGGGTGACAGTGTATGATATATAACAGCTCCATCAGGAGAGGAGGAAAGCTGGGTGACAGTGTATGATATATAACAGCTCCATCAGGAGGAGGAAAGCTGGGTGACAGTGTATGATATATAACAGCTCCATCAGGAGAGGAAAGCTGGGTGACAGTGTATGATATATAACAGCTCCATCAGGAGGAGAGGAAAGCTGGGTGACAGTGTATGATATATAACAGCTCCATCAGGAGAGGAAAGCTGGGTGACAGTGTATGATATATAACAGCTCCATCAGGAGAGGAAAGCTGGGTGACAGTGTATGATATATAACAGCCCCATCAGGAGAGGAGGAAAGCTGGGTGACAGTGTATGATATATAACAGCTCCATCAGGAGAGGAAAGCTGGGTGACAGTGTATGATATATAACAGCACCATCAGGAGGAAAGCTGGGTGACAGTGTATGATATATAACAGCTCCATCAGGAGAGGAAAGCTGGGTGACCCGGTATGATATATAACAGCCACAGGGAGGGAGGAAAGCTGGGTGACAGTGTATGGATATATAACAGCTCCATCAGGAGTAGAGGAAAGCTGGGTGACAGTGTTTGATATATAACAGCTCCATCAGGAGAGAGAAAGCTGGGTGACAGTGTTATGATATATAACAGCTCCTCAGGAGGGAGGAAAGCTGGGTGACAGTGTATGTA
>JAODAL010084812.1:0-10799 GCA_025379985.1 Phyllomedusa bahiana
ATTTGAGAAGAAAATTGCCCCCCCATTTCTGAGAGTGATTCACCCAATCAAACTTTTATTTTTTTGCCCCCACTAAAAATACACCTCCCCCCCGGTGACAAAAAATTGCTGTATTAAAAATTTAAGTGAAAGGGGCCCTCTTCAAAAAAGGGCTGGACGGGGGAAAAAATGAAAAAACACGCATCTGAAAGTATACAGATAAAAAAAGGGGAGTTTTGCCCCCCAAACAAAGACCAGCAGTTGTAAAAAAAGATCTGTACCCAAATTTTTAAGGATGGCCAATACAAGTTTTTAATTTTCAACAAAAAAACTGTTAAAAAAAAAGCCTTTCCCCAATGCAATGTCTAAACAAAGTCTCGGTTTTGCATATATCCACTACCCTTTTAAAGAGCTTTTTCTGTTTTTCCGCCCCCCGCCCCCCCCCCCTCCCCGTTTCCCCGGACTTTACAGCGTTAAAATGCTTTTTAAAAAATTCCAGCCTAACTACCAAAAATCTGCAAACTTAATCTCCCTTAAAAGTTTAATGTTCCAGCTAAAAGAAAAAGCTGTCTCTTTTAAAAAAAATTTAGAAAAATTTTTCGCTGAGCTGTTTGCTGGGGCTGTTGGACAGGGGCCCGGAGCGCACGCCCCTTACTCCTATGAACGCTGAACACACTGAGGCAGAACGGGGAAGGGTTTTATTTTAAAACGAGGCAGGGAAAATTTTTTCCCCCAATGGGCAACCTTCAAATCCCATTTCATGACGTCGAACACAAAACTCCCCCCTTGCTCAAATTCTTTTGGGCTAAATTTGCTGGCCCCCAAAAAAGGGAAGGAAGCCCCTAAAAAATTCCGCGATTAAATAGATTATGCACGATTTTTAACCTAAATTATCGGTGATCAAAAAAAACCCGTTAAACATAAAAACATGTGCCCATTTCAATTTTGTCGATAATAATCGTTCAAAATGCCCCCGGGCCACTGGGGAGGATTGCTGACCACTGACCTTCTCCCTGATGGAACCAGTTCCTTCTCCTCCATTTGAGGGGCATCATCGATTGGGCGCCCAGAGCAGACAAAATCACCCTTTTTGGGGCCTCTTGATCTTTTGAAATGCCTTCTGACCCCAACCGCATTGTGTCATCAAAGAGCTCTTCAGAAAATGGATTATTTGGTGTGGTCTGTTACATTCGGCCCGTGTTTGCTTCAGTTTGTACTGATGATGACATTTGTGGCCGTAACTGAGAGGGAGAGGAGGTAAAACTGCTGGATGCAGTTTTATAACAGTCTGATAACCACTGAAAAACAAATTGGCATATATATACACACAGTATATCTGAAAGGTATTTCACCCCAAAAATGAACTTTTCTCCACTTTTCAGCAACCAACCACTATTTAAAATATATTTTTTTGTATAGGAGACTTGGAGACAGTGTGTTGTACAATTACTGAACCCCCAAAACTGCAAAAACTGAACTTTTGGGCACTGACTATGATTTAACAAATCAAACCCTCTAGCTAATATATAGCCATGTATATGAGAGAGAGTTAGGCGTTATGTGAGCCTGCAAATGTCATCATATAACAGCTTCTGGGTGTGGGAAAGATGCAGGCAGAAATACCAAACTCCCTAACTATTGATGTCTATGGAGAGGAAAATGCTGTCTAACTAAGTCTTGATTCCCTAAGCTTGCAGCACACCCCCTAACTAACTACCTAACTAATCTAAATAGCAGCTTTTCCTGCCTTAAATCGCTTATAAAAAAATCTTGTGTCTGCATGCAAGCAGATAGAGAGCAGTCTGTACAGTACAGAGAGTGAGCTGAAAATGGGTTTCATAATGCAATACATTGAAATATATACAACATGGTCATGTGATTTTAGCAGCCAATGAGAGCCCTACTCCTCAGCGATAACGTTTTTGACACTTCTCTGTGCTCTGCACTGATTGGTTAGAAACAATATATGGTTTTGCACATCACAAAACGTTTTTGAAAAAAAAACGAGCATAGGTGCACACTGGCGTGGCAGCAACATACATACACATTCCAAAAACAGTAGCACACTCTCAACTAAAGAAACTATCAAAGGGGACATAGGAATTTTTGAAAAAACATTTCTGCTATCTAGGATACATAAAAATGTTTGAGGTTCTTAGTTCACATTTTTGATCAAAATTGCTTAAGCCCACCTCCGAAACTTCAATGGGACTTGCACTGATTGGTTGGCTGCCAAAAATGCAGACAGGCGCTGACAACTATTAAAATGGTTGTTGAACGCCATGGCAAACTCCAATATTTTACTTAAACGAACAGTAAAATGTTTGGTTCAGTTTGAGTTCGAGAAAATCGAAAATCAAGATGATCGACTCGAACTTAACGTTTCTTGAATGGTTCGATCAACACTAGTCAAAGGGTTGAGTTTTTTGTCAAATGCTTTTCTTTTTTTATCTGTAATTGCATATGGTACTGGTTAGTGTTGCACAAATCTATTCCTGTTTGGTTCAACACTGGTTCAACCAAGCCTGCAGGTTTAAGAAATTAGGAATCTCAATTTTATTGCTTTGTTCCTAACCTTAAATTGGTTGTCTCACCATGTTGTTTCACAGATCCAAAAACAGCTTTAGATTCATGCATCCTGTCTCTTCCTGGTTAGGCTGTGTGTGCTTCGATAGCAGTGATTTGCATATCAGCTCTATATTTACAGCTCTCCTAATTGCACTGACATGAGAGCAGGAGATGCTATCTATAGAGCAGAGAGCTCAGAGCTCAAAATAAATAAAAGTAATTAATCTCCTTTGTTTCTTAGAGACAACACACCCTGTTCTCAAGCTACCAGCAGTCCTGTATGTCAACCTGTAGTAACGTCACTCCTTGCTTTCAGATAAGACAAAAAGCAGAGAGAGAAGGGAAGAGCAGGACATTGAGCAGAGAAACCTGTGTACACTCAGAGCAGATAAAATATCTTTTACCTCCTAACCATGGAACCGTCAAAAGAGACATAAATTTGGAATAAGTCTTTAATTGCCTGTCCCTACATAGTGAAAGCTAATCTTTGTAGTGAGACAACTTCTTTTACCCTTAGTTTGGGTTGGAGTGTCTACTTAACATTAAATAGCATAACGAAAACTATATTAACTAATACAGAGGCAGGTTAAAAGCTAATTTCCAGCAGGATGAATGGAGGCCACAATACTATCCTGCTGTAAGATGTTTCCTAACCTCCCTGGCCTCCCGGTTGCCTATGACGTAGTCCTGTAGGTACCTGTCAAATACAGACACGTAGTGATGAGCGATTGTGTCAACTATCATTATCGATTCGATAGTCGATATCGGCAATTATCATGACGATATCCGATAGTCGATAATAGATAATCGCCGATGACCATTAAAGTCTATGGCAGAAGAACAACACCTTCATTCTTACACCCAAA
The DNA here is from genome assembly GCA_025379985.1 of Phyllomedusa bahiana. Classification (NCBI taxonomy): domain Eukaryota; kingdom Metazoa; phylum Chordata; class Amphibia; order Anura; family Hylidae; genus Phyllomedusa; species Phyllomedusa bahiana. The sequence goes on from JAODAL010084812.1 coordinate 3,414, forward strand.
CAGGGCTGGAAAAGCTGGAATTAACATCCACAACAGTAAATTGGATACCTGCTACATCTTAGGCAACACAATTAGGTTATAAAAGTCACAGAAAAAAGTCACAGACTATTCACTATCCCTGTCTTGTACCACAGCATGACCCAAAAATTTTTGCATAAACCCAAAAATTTAAAAAGTGCCAGAAGGAAAGGTATAATTTGAACCAAAATTTTACTTGAAGGGAAACATTGACTACCCAGTCCGGGAACGCAGCATGCCCTTTTAAAACCGTCTGATCCACGATTAAAAAGGGCCGGGAAAAGGGGAGCCCTTTAAAACCCCCCTTTTTTGTTGAACGGGAAAATTTGACAAATACCTGTTTTCCACAGCATACCCCCAAACCTGATCCCCCCCTTTTTAAAAAGTGCCAAAAAAAGGGGTTCTTTGAACCACCTTTTTAGTTAAACTGGACATTGACTTCCTTTTCCGGGACCCAGCTTTGACCCCAAAACCTGCAACCCACAATTAAAAAGTCCCGGGAAAAAGGAAATTTTTTAAACCCAACCTTTTTGTTCGGGAATCATTTAATTTCCCCCTGTCCGGGAAAACCAGCATGCCCCTTTAAACTGTTGACCCAAAAATTTAAAAAAGTCCCGGAAAAAGGGTTTTTTAAACCCAACCTTTTTTGTTGAATGGACATCCCTTTTCCCTGTCCGGGAAACCGCAGCATAAATTTTTTAAAACCTGTCTGACCCACAGAAAAAAAATCCCCGGAAAAAGGAGTTTTCCCCCCAAATTTTAGTTAAAACTGGACATTCCCCTTTTTCCCCCCCTTGCTTTAAAACGCTGACCCTTAAAAATGCACCCCCCCCCCAAAAACCCCCCCCCCCCCCCCCCCCAAAAAAAAGGGAAATTTTTGAAAACCATTTTATTTTAACTGCATTAACTATCCCTGTCCGGAACCCAGAATGCCCTTTAAACCTGTTGACCCAAAATTAAAAAAGTCCCGGAAAAAGGATTTTTTGAACCCCCAAATTTTGGGTTGAACTGGCCCTTTGACCCCCCCTTGTCCTGGCCCGCCCCCCATGCCCCTTAAACCTGCTCGGGGAGGGCCAAAAAGTTTTTTAAAAAAAAGTGCCGGAAAAAGGCTTTAAACCACCTTTTTTGTTAAACGGGACATTGACTTTCCTTGCCCTGGGGGGGCAGCAATAAACCCTTAAAACTTTTTCTCCCCCACAGTTTTAAAAATTTGCGGAAAAAGGATTTCTTGAACCCCCTTTTTTAAAGTTTAACCCGGAACATTGATTTCCTTGCCCGGCCCGGCAGCATGCCCTTAAACCTGTCTGACCCACAGATTAAAAAGTGAAAAAAAAAAAGGATCTTTGAAAAACCATTTTATTTAAAATGGACATTAAAATTCCCTGCCGGGAAACGCAGAAGGGCCCCTTAAACCTGTCTGCCCACAGTTTAAAAAAGTCCCGGGAAAAAAGGCCCTTTGAAAAAAACCCATTTTATTAACTGGGAATTCCCACCCCTTCCGGAAACCCCGAATGCCCTTAAACCTTTCTCCCCCAAACGGTTTAAAAAAAGGGGCCGGAAAAAGGGAGTCTTTAACCACCATTTTGTTGAACGGGAAACATTGCCCATTGCCCTTTGGGACCCCCCAAATAAACCCTTAACCTGTTGACCCACAGTTTAAAAAAGTGCCAAAAAAAGGAGCTTTGAACCCCTTTTTTTGGGTTGAACTGAAAATTGACTATTTTGGCCCCTGGCCCGGGCAGAAACCCTAAAACCCCTTTTGACCCCGTTTAAAAAAGTGGGGAAAAAGGAATTTTTCAATCCCCCATTTTAGTTGAATGGACATTGACTTTCCCCTTTGTCCGGGACCACGTATGACCTTTAAAAACCCTGTCGGACCCACAGTTTAAAAAAGTGCAGAAAAAGGAGTCTTTAAACCCCCATTTTATTTGAACGGGACATTGACTATCCCTGTCCTGAAACCACACATGACCCCAAACCTGCATGACCCACAGTTTAAAAAAGTCCCCGGAAAATGGTCTTTGAACCCCAAATTTTTATTTAAATTTTAAATTGACTATGCCTGCCCTGGCCCGAAGCATGCCCCTAAAACCCCTTGCCCCGCCAAATTAAAAAGTCCCGGGGAAAAAAGGGAGTCTTTTGAACCACCATTTTATTGAACTGGACTTTGGGGACTCTGTTTTGTCCGGGACCGCAGCATGCCCCTTAAACCTGTCGGGACCACGTTTAAAAAAAAGGTGACGGGAAAAAGGATTTCTTTGAACCACCATTTTATTGAACTGGACATTGACTATCCTTTCGGGAAAGGAAACATGACCCTAAAACCTGCAGGACCCAAAATTAAAAAGTCCCGGAAAAAAATAGTCTTTAAAGCAGTAGTTTAGTGAAATGGACATTACTACCCATATCCTGTAATGAAAGCATGACGAAAAAATTTGTCACGGGCCCCCTATGGGCCAAATCAGCGAAAATTTTGCAAAAAAGAAAAAAACCTATTTTAAAAAACAACCTTTTTCCAATACGGGCGGGCTGCTGAGCTACTTGCCTTTTACTGGTGACATTTTTCCCAAACCCTTGACATTAGAATGTAAACGCAAAAAACAGATTTCCCATGGTCAACAAGGCCTTCTGAAAAATCCTGCATTTATTTGTAAAGGGGGGTTTGAAGGAAATTACTGATCAAGGTGGGGGGCCCGAAAACCGGGTCCCGAAGGTTTTCAGCTAGCGGGGCCCGGGGTTTTCCCAGTGGGTGGGGTGAAACCCCGGGGCTGGAAACCGTCATCCTTTAAAATTTGGGAAAAAATTCCCCTTAAAAAAACGCAGCAATGAAAAAAATCTGCTGAAAGCAGAGTGGGGAAAGGGGAAAAAGGTAAATTAAGACCCCCAGCCTTCCTCATTACCCCTAAAGCCCTGGGTAGCCCCCTTGAGAAATTTCTCCCTTCTACGGAGCGCTTCCCCCTCCGTATGAGTGCGGACCAATAAGCTTCATTTGGGAAAATTTCTGGAGGTTGACCCCCCCCTGTTTAAACCCAGGTGCCCTTTTTCTTGGCTTTTCTTTTTCCCCCCTGTTTACCAACGGGTTTGGGAAATTGTCTCTGTTTTTGGGGGTAGCGAATGTGCTCCTTACCCCAAATGCCTCGAAAAACCCTTCACATCTGTTCAATTTCCTTCCTGAAATTTTCCTTGTACAATTCGGGAGTGTCACGGGTGGTCCCGCAAACCGTGGGGCGGGCTGCGGGGGCACCCGTGTCTGTCCCGTGCCCCCCCGCCCCGGAGACAGTGGGGGCTGCGGGCCGCAGGTCGGGCCCGTGTGCGAATCGCCCCCCCGACGTTACTTTTCCACCCCGCCAACTCCCGTATTTCCCCGTGGCTCTCTGCCGGGGAAACTTTATAACTCCTGGACTCCCAATCCTGGGGTCTTCACCCTTCTATATTGTCTATGGGCGCACCCCCCCCCCCCCCCTCCCTCTTTTCCTTCTGCCTCCGAGGCCCCCCCCGCGGGGGACAAACCCCGGTCCAGGACATGTCTCCATCTGGGGGGCGAAACCCCCAGTCCCTTCAGCAGGCGACTGCCCCCCCTGAAGTTGGAAAGGGAGAAAAAGAAAAGGAAAACCGGACCCAACTTTTGCCCAGGTGAAAGGTGTGGGTTCTCCAAATTTCGTTGGGTCAAGATCCCCAGCTATAACCCAGGTCCGCGGTTCCCGGGGCATTTGAGGTTTTTTCGGGGGATCAATCCAGTCCCCTTTAAAATTTCCGGGTCCCCCACCATGCTTTTCCCGAATTTTTTCCCGTCTCCCTGCTGAAGCCTGTCGGCTCCAAAACCCTTTTTCCCGGGAAAACCGCCTCCTCTCCCCCCAAAACGGGAGGCCTCCCCCGTGTTTTAAAGGGAGAGAAATTCTGGCTATGAAGTCTATCAGGGGAGGCGGGCACTTTTTTTCCCCTCGATTGGGAAGGATTGGGCCCGGGGGGGGGAGATCTTGGGGGGCCAAGGAAAACACTTTGGGTCGGGCCCGCTAAGGAAAATATCTTCTTTCCGAAAGAAGGGGGGTCTAAGGGGGGGGGGAAATGCAGGGGGATTTCCCCCAAATCCCCGGGGGGGGGCTGCGGGCCCCACCGGGGTTCCCGTCCCGTGCCACCCCGCCCCGGGACGAGTGGCCCCCGCAGTCCCCCAGGGGGTTTTGGGGCCGTGGACGTACTCGCCCCCCCAAGCATCTCACTTACCCTGCCACGCTCCTGTATCCATGCGGCTCACTGCCGGCTACCGTGGGCGCGCGTGGCACTTCTTTGAAATATAAAGGGCCAGCGCGTCAGTAATTGGTTATTGCTGGCCGCTGGTTCTATATAAGGTTTCCGCCCTGGCACTTCCTTGCTGGATCTATTGTGCCCCTAGCCTTTAGAGAAAGCGTTCCTAGTGCGTCCTAAGTCTTCTTTGGTATTCTGACCTATCGCTACGTCTCCTGACCTCGAACCTTTGCCACCTGCCCTGACCTTAACGCCTGTCCCCGACTACGTATACGCTTCACGATTTGGTACTACGCTCACCCTTGGCTGCCACCGCAAGCAAGTCACGTCAGTGGAAGCGACCTGGTAGTTTCCCGCCGCAGCAAGTCCATCCCGCTTTGCGGCGGGCTCTGGTGAAAACCGGATGCTACTTAGACTCCGCTCCCTGGCGTGGCTTACACCACCGCTTGCGGTGGTTCAGCAGATCCATAACCGCTGTCCGTAACACAGAGGAATATTTGTATCAGCTATTTTGCACATGCAATTTTTTTGTAGATTAATTCTAGAAAACACATTTTTTAAATAGAATGAAATCCCACCACATCTTTGTTTCTCTTTTTTTTGTATTAAACGGGTTGTCTCACTACAGGGATTGCTAGCTATGTTAAAGATCTTGCAAAAACAAGTCATTGTGTGTCCATCAACAGTGTCCTACCTATTCCTGTTTTTGACAGCACCATGCCCCATAAATTTCAAAACATCACCCTTGAGCCACTCTTGACAATTGTGAAGAACAAATGTCTGCTAGAAACCACATTTTTTACAATAGGACCTGTAGTATAGCTGTATTTCACAGCAACATGCCCCCAAAAATGCAAAACATGACCCTATGGCCACTCTTGACAATTTTTAAGAACAAATGTCTGTTAGAAACCAATTTTTTTTTTATAATAGGCCCTGTAGTATAGCTGCATTTCACAGCAGCATGAACCAAAAAAATTATAAAAATGACTTCTCAGCCACTGTTAAAAATTGTGAGAGAGAAATGCCACTTAGAAACCAAATTTCTGTTCCAAAGGACCTTGATTATAGTTGTATCTCACAGCACCATGACCCCAAAACCATAGATAGTGCGAAAAATTTGGATGACATGTTTGAAGATCGGCACTTCGGAGCGTCCGTTTTCGCCAGATCTAAAGTGAAAGCTGCGCCTCATATATGTCGGCGCCCGAAGTGCGGTCATACATGCGTTGTAAAGTTCCCTGCGCCTCACCAGTGTGTGAGGAGCAGTGCGGGACTTAGGCGCAGAAGGACTGAGCCTAACATGTATTCCGATTCGAGACAGGCTGGAAAACAACGAGAAGTCATTAAACAAGTTAGTGAATAGCAAAAAGAGTTGTCTTTCAAATGAATGAATGAATGAAAAAATAGGAAAATCAAAGCTGTCTAAAAGCAATTATATGTATTGAAAAAGTTGATCATTTAAAATCAAAGGGAAAATATATGATCGCTAAAGAAATACATCTCAGCTCTCAGCTCCGTGAGGCATGGAATATGAATCAAAAAATTGTTTTTATTAGGTGTAAAACATTATCTGAAAAAGAGCTCAAACTTTCTAAAAAAATACATAAATAAAATCACTTTCCAAAAATCAATAACGGCGCAACATCAGGAATTGGGATATTGAAAATTGCCGGGAAATACAGTAATTCAAATTCTGTAAGCGCTTCTCGTTGGTCGGCATAAACCAGCCAATCAGAATAGGAGCGACAGTGACCCATTATAACCTATGGAGTAGTATTGACCAATCAAATGAAAAGGTGGGACAGTTCAAAATACAGTAAAAAATGAAGAAAAGAGCTGATTGGTTGAGCTAGCGGGGGTTTGGCTATCCCAGTCAATCAGAGTGCGAGCTACTTTGTTCCATTGTAGTCTATGGAGAGATCGGGGCAATGAAATCTCGGCTCTCAGATCCGTGAGACATGGAGTATGATTAAAAAAATTGTTTTTATTAGGTGTAAAATATTATCTGAAAAAGAGCTAAAACCTTCTAAAAACATACATCAATCAAATCACTAACAACGCGTTTGTCGCTTAGACCGGCGCAACATCAGGAATTGGGATATTGTAATTTGCCGGGAAAGACAGTCATTCAAATTCTGTAAGCTCTTCTCATTGGTCGGCATAAACCAACCAATCAGAATAGGAGCGACATTGAACCATTATAACCTGTGGAGAAGTATTGACTAATCACATGAAAAGGTGGGACAGTAAATTTCAACACGGCCTGGTTTCTATGGGCACGTGATGCACCAGAGGACCTTGGGAGAAAGAACCCTGCACCATCCCTGCGGTTTTGAAGAGCGTGCGCCGAACCTGAGAGCTACCGTTACCACCAGAGACATCCACCCAGCTCACCCGTTGAGATGTCACAGAGATATAGCGGCCTTGACCGTGCTTACTAGTCCATGTATCGGTGGTCAGATGGACTTTGCCAGACACAGATGCAGACAACACGCTTGAAATTTTAGACGACACGTGGCTGGCAAGGGCAGGGACGGCTTTTCTGGAAAAGAAATGCCTGCTCGCCATCTGGTATTGGGGGCAGGCAAGGGCCATGACGTGGCAGAACCCATCTGTGTCCACCAGATGGGAAGGCAACATTTCCAAGGCCAAAAGCCTGACAATGCCGACATTCAGGATTTTGGCTTTGGGATGGTTTGGGTTAAAGGTGTTTCTTCTGCTCCCAAACCTGGTAGACAGAAGGCTGGCTGCTAGACTGGCCGCTGTACAGCATGCGGGTCGAACTGGTGGAAGGAGAAGGGGTAGGATGGGTCTCTGATGGTGCTGGAGGTACTCGGGCGACGGTGGAGGCTGAAGCGGAGGCTGATCCTTGATAATGACTCTGAGAGACATGGGCAGACATGGGCAGCTGAGGAACACTTGGTCTTGGTGGAGGAGGAGGAGGCAAAGACAGAGGATGTGACAGTGGTTGGAAGCCCGGGGCTCGGTGTGGCCTTTTTTGGCCAAGTGTTCCCTCTATATCAACTCATGCATTCGCTGCATGTGACTAGACATGTTGGTGGTAGTTAAAACACTTAAATTCTTCCCTCTACTGATCGTTAAAAGCGGATATACATCGACTGG
>JAODAL010084813.1:0-10799 GCA_025379985.1 Phyllomedusa bahiana
CCTTTTCTGCCTGAAATCCCGGGCCCCTTTCCCTGTCTGCATACTGTCATTTGCCGGCCACTTATTTCTGTTTTTTAAAAAGGGAAAATTTTTTAAAGGGTCAAACCTACGTTTTTGGGGGGAATTGATGGGAAAAGTGCGGGAAAGAGAGGATTCTAAATGTATTTGTTTTTTAAATTCTACAGAGAGGGTTAGTGACCCTAGAAAGGAAACTGCTTCTTTTCCCCGGACAGAGAAAGAAATGGAAGAGAAAACCTCAGGGAAGAACCCTTTAAAGGTTTGTGCCAAAAAGGGAAGAAGAAAAGGAGAAGAACAAAAACCCCCAAACAGAGTTTGACGTCTGGGTGGTCCATGCTGCCGGGGGTTATTTTTACCTATTTTTGAATCAGGGGTTTCTCGGGGCCCCAACTTTTTTTCTTTCTTATTGTGTGTAGGGGGCTCTCCCCTAAAGGACGGTTTTGGGGCTTTTTTTTGATGTGTTTTTTTTTTTGTGCAGAAAGGGTTCAGTTTAATCCCTTTTGCCTTTCTGCAAAAAAGGGAAACCAAAAACTCTCCGTGGGGGAAAAGCACCTTTATAGTGTTTTTTATTTTGGGAAAAGTGGTGAGGTGCGAGAACAATGGGAATTTTGTAAGGGGGATATTGTTTGTGGGCTGTTTGGGCCCTTAGTGCCGGGGCTGATTTTTTTTCCCCAGTCCGGCCCGGTTTGGGGAGTATCCGCTTGGATCTACGCCCAAATGCATCCGGCCCCCATTCCCCTGGTGCAAGACTAAAATGTCCCCCCCCCCCCCTTTTTGGGGCCCTCTGCACTTTGTGAACTTTTGGTTTCCCCACAGAAGAAAGGTGGCCCTAGAGAACATAAAAGTTTGCCCCCCGCTAAACATATAGGCTCATAACCCCCCCAAATTCTCCCCCGTTTTTCCCCCCCGGGGGGTTTCCCGCTTTTTGGGGGGGTCCCCTCCCGCCCCCCCGGGGGGATTTGGGATTTCCCTCCCGCCGCCTCCGGGCCCGGGGGGGGGTCCTTTAAATTACTGCGGCGCAAAGTATGGTTTGGTGCGCTATTTTTGCGCCGCGGGCCCCCCCCCCTCCTACAAGGGGGGTTTTAAAAGCCCGGCCGAAAAAAAAAAAAGGCGGGCCCCCCCTCACCCGCCCGCGGTCTCCCCTGGGGGGAGGAGGCGGGTAGGGATTTCCCTCCCTCCCCCCTTTTATGTACGGCCCCTGTGCGCCCCGGTGAAAAACGGGTTCAGCGGGAAAGGGGGGGAAGTGAGCGGGGGCCTGCGGGGGTGACGCGGGGTGCTCCCCATTTTCCCCCTGGCCCCCCGGGAGGAATGGGTCGGGAGTTCCCACGCTGCAGGACCTGGTAAGGTAATTTGGTTTTTTTTTATTTGATTTTTTTTAGCTTTAGGGGCTTTTCCTGGCAAACAAAAAGGGGGGCAAAAAAACCTGGAAAAAGAGGGGGCCCCTACCCTGGCAAAAAAAGGGGGGGAATTCCCCGGGAAACCCCAGAGGGGCCCATCCCCTGGAAACAGAGGGGGCCCACAAACCTGGCAAAAAGAGGGGACATTTACCTGGCAATAGGGGGGGGGGGGGGCACAAACCTGGCAACAGGGGGGGCCCATCTACCTGGCAAAAAAGGGGGGCACTCCCTTTGGCAACAGAGGGGGCACACCGGAAAAACAGAGGGGGCCCCTACCGGGCCCAAAAAAAGGGGGTTTTTACCTGGCAAAACGATGGGGGCACTACCTGGCAAAAAGAGGGGGCACTACCTGGAAAAAATTGAAGGGGGAAATACCTGGCAACAAAGGGGCACTACCGGGCTAACAGAGGGGGGGCCACTACCTGGCAAAAACAGGGGGGGAAAACCTATCCTGGTTTAACAGATGGGGTCCCAATACCGGGCCCTAACAGAGGGGGAAATACCTGGCAACGGGGGGGGAAACTACCTGGAAAAAGAGGGGGCATCCCCTTTTCAACAGAGGGGGCATCTCCCTGGAAAAACAGATGGGGGCACTCCCTTGGCAAAAAAGGGGGGATTTCCCTTTGGCTAACAGATGGGGGCACTACCTGGCAAAAGGGGACCTCCCCTGGCCAAAAAGGGGGGCAAAAATGGCAACAGAGGGGGCATCCCTGGCAACAAAGGGGCACTCCTTTTTTTTGGTTTTAACAGATGGGGGCACTACCGGGCAAACAGAGGGGGGGCAATACCGGGCAAAGAAGGGCACTACCTGGCAAAAGAGGGGACATCTACCTGGAAAAAACAGAGGGGGGGCATTTACCGGGCCCTAAAAAGATGGGGGTACTACCTGGCAAACGGATGGGGGCACAAACCGGGCCCAACAGGGGGGGAAATTTACCTGGCAACAGGGGGGGCCCACTACCTGGAACAAAGGGGGCATTTACCGGTTTAACAGAGGGGGGCCTCCCTTGGCAACAGAGGGGGCACTCCTCCCCCCCCCTTGGCAACAGGGGGGAAACATTAATGGAAACAGGGGGGGCACTACCTGGCAACAAAGGGGGCAAACCTGGTTTAACAAAAAGGGGGGCACTCGGGCAACAGGGGGGGGGCACTACCTGGCAAAAAAAGAGGGGACATCTCCCCCTTTGGCAAACCCCCCCCCCCAAAGGAAATGGGGGCACCCCTGGCAAACAGAGGGGGGTACTTTTTTGGGCTAACAAAAAGGGGGCACCCCTTTCCCAACAGGGGGGGCAATTTCCCCTGGCACAGAGGGGACTTTTCTACCGGCTAAAAATGGGGGACCTCCCTGGCTGACAAGGGGGGGCCCCTTTACCGGAAAAACCCAAAGGGGGGCACTACCTGGCTAACAATGGGGTTTATCCCCTGGCAACAGATGGTGGGCATTTCCCCCCCCCTGGCAAACCCAATTTTGGGGGCCACAAACCTGGCAAAGAGGGGACTTTTCAAACCGGGGAAACAGGGGGAAAATTTCTACCGGGCCAGGGGGGCCCTTTTCTACCTGGGGGGAAAAATGGGGGCACCACCTGGTAACAAGGGGGGCACCTCCCTTTTGGCTAACAGTGGGGGGAACCTCCCTGGCTAGCAAGGGGGGGCCCCTACCTGGCTAACAAAGGGGGAATCTCCCCTGGCTCCCAAATTTGGCTCTACCGGGCCCTACAGTGGGGGCATTACTTTGCTACAAGGGGGAACCACCCTTAAAGGGGGAAATTCCGGGGTTGGGGGGGGCTACTACCTGGTTTAAAAAGGGCATCTACCTGGCTTTTTTTTAAAAACCCGTTATGCATTTGGGTGGAGGGGGGGGTGTGGTTTTTTTTAAAGGGGCGTGGCATACCAACAAATGGGCGTGTCCATGAAAATTTTTTGGCGGGCGGCGCGCTTTTTTAGCGCACCCCCCACTAAAATTTCTCCTGTTTTTTTCTTTTTTCAAAATTTGGGGCAACTTTTGCTTTATAGGGAAATGCAGGTGGCGGAGTCTGGGGCCAGGGTTTGTAAATTTGGGCGCTTACATTGTAACCTACTTTATAAATGGGATTTCAAAATTCGGGCAAATCCTTTTAGTGTAATCCACACCTAAAAACACTAAAAAGCCCATTATATCACGGGACAGACGGCTTGGGATATCGCAGTAACCTAGAATATAAAAGGGAAAAAACCCTTCCTAAACCTGAGCGTTTTACTTCTGTGCTACACAGTGGGTGGGGGGGGCCCGGCCATTACGAGACAAAAACTTTAAAGACAAAAAACCCCTACCCGCCAAATGCCCACTGCGCCTGGCTTTCCGGGAACCCCAGGAAACCGTTTCCCGCTTTTTTTCCCCTGAAATTTCCCCTTCGTACGGACACTTTTCCCCGGGGGTTTCAAAAATGGCGGCGCCCAGTTTTAAAGAACTTCCCCGGGAATCCAGTCAGATCTCCTGTAGGGAAAACCCCGGGAAAAATACAGACCCGATCAATGGGGAATAGTGAGCGAAAGGGGCGGGCCCCGGCGATGGGGCCGGGGGAGTGATTACAGGGACTCCCCGCAGGGGGAAGGAAAGGGGGTCGCTGGGCTCCCCTCCTCAAGAAGATGACCCTTTGTTTTAAAAGGGCCCCCAACTTTCCCCGCTGCTTGTGTCTCTCTAGGATTGAAGAGTTCCAAAATAAATAGTTGTAAAAAATGGGCCATAGCAAACGAGAAAATAGGGGACTAACGGGGTTTGGGAGTGGGGGGGGCAGGCAGTTGGGATCACTATTTGTTTCGGTAATGTTCTTTTAAAAACCTTCCACCCGCCCCATGTTACATAGGTTTGTAAGGGTTTAAAAGAAGGAAAAGGCGTTAAACCAATAGTGTTGATCCCGGGAAAGGCCAAAACCCCCCAGGGTAGGAAAACAATTTTTTTTTTTTTAGGGGAAAAAAAAATCAGAATAATCCCTTTTACTAATTTTAATTTTTTTATAATATAAAATCTAGAAATGTAATTTCCCGACCCTTCTCCATTTTTAATTTCCCGGTCATATAACTTGTTATATTATTAAATCTAGAAATGTATCCAACCCTTCTCCAAATCCTGGTCACCCAGAACTTGTTTTATTAAATTTTTACTGAAAAGTATCCCCCGAAAAACCCCTTTTCCAGAAACCCCAGTCACTAAAACTTGTTAAAATTAATTTTCATCAGAAAAGTCTCCCGACCCTTTCCCCCAGAATAAAGGTCACTTTTAACTGGTTTTTATTTTTTACACTAGAAATGTATCCAGCCCTTCCCAGAATCCTGGTCATTTTATTTTGTTATAATAAATTTCATCTAGAAAAAGTTTTTCCAGCCCCCTTTTCCAGAATCCTGGGGCACTAAACTTTTTTATATTATTACAAACTAGAAATGTATCCAGACCCCTTCTCCAGAATTTCCCAGTCCCTTTTAACTTGGGTTTTTATTTTTACTTTTAGAAATGTATCCAGACTTTTTCTCCAGATCATGGTAAATTTTTAAAATTGTTCTATTTTTTACATCTAGAAAAGTATCCAAGACCCCCTCCGAATCCTGGGCACACGAACTTTTTATATTTTTACATCTTTGAAATTTTATCCAGACCCTTCTCCCAGGAAAAACCTGGGACAAATGAACTTTTTATAATATTTTAAACTTGAAAAGTATCCAGAGCCTTCTCCAGAAAACCAGTCCCCTTATTAAATTGGTTTTTTTACATCTAGAAATGTTTCAGAACCCCTTTTCCAGAATCCCCCAGTCACTTTAAAATTGTTTTTTATTTTTTACAAATTGAAATTTTTATTTCCCAAATCTTTTTCCAAATCATGGTCACTTTAACTTGTTCAATTTTTTACATTTTTGAAATGTTTCCAAACCCTTCTCCCCGTACCCCGGTTTACTATAACTTGTTAAAATTATTACATCTAGAAAAGTATTTCCCGAGCCTTCTCCAATTCCTCTTCCACAGAAAATTTTTATATTTTAAATCTAGAAATGAAACCAAAAGCCTTTTTCCAGAAATTTCCCGCCTACTAGAACTTGTTTTTATTATTTTTTTTAAATGTATCCAGGCCTTTCCAGAATTTCCCGCTCACTTTGAACTTTTTTATTTTTTTTAAAACTAGAAATTATCCAGAGCCCCTTTTCCAAATCCTGCTCACTGAAATTGTTATTTTTTTTACATCTTTGAAAAAGTTTCCAGACCCCCTTTTCCCCGAATCCTAGTCCCTATAACTTGTTTTTATTATTAAAATTAAAATGTATCCAGACCCCTTTTCCCCCAGAATCATGGTCATATAAATTGTTCTATTATTAACCTTTTAAAAATGATCCAGATCTTCTCCCGAATTATGATGGGCACTAAACTTTTTTATATTATTACCTCTAGAAATGTTTTCCAACCCCTCTCCAAAATCCTGGTCAAATAGAACTTGTTTTTATTTAAAACAAACTAGAAAATTTTTCCCGACCCTTCCCCCAGGGAAAAACCCAGTCACTAGAACCTTTTTATATTATTACATCTAGAAATGTATCCAACCCTTTTTTCCAGGGAAACCTGGGTCAATAGAAAAATTGTTTTTAAAATTTTTACATCTAGAAAATTTTATCCAACCTTCTTTCCCGGGAAACCCAGTCACTAGGGAAAAAGTTTATATTAATTTAATTTTAGAAATGTATCCAGAACCCCTTTTCCAGAAAACCCCGGGGCACTAGAACTTGTTATATTTTTTAAAATCTAAAAAAATTATCCCCGACCCTTTCTCCAGAACCTGGTCACTGAAAATTTTTTAAAATTTTACATCTAGAAATGTATCCAAAACCCCTTTTTCCAGAACCTTGCCCCCTTGGGAAATTGTTTTATTAATTTCATCTAGAAATGTATTTCCCAACCCCTTCTCCCAGAATTTCCCGGTCACTTAGAATTTTTTTTATTATTTCTTTTAGAAATAATTTTCCGGCCTTTTCCAAAAATCCTGCTCACTTGAAATTGTTATATTTTACATCTAGAAATGTATCCAAAGGGGCCTTTTTCCGGAAAACCTGGGGCAAATAGACCTTGTTATATTATTCAATTAGAAATTTTATCCAGAGCCTTTTTTCCCGAATCCTGGTCACTAGAACTTGTTTTTTAAATTTTTACATCTTAAAAAGTATTTTCCCGAGCCTTCTCCAGAATTTTGCTCACTGAACTTGTTATATTTTATTACATCTAGAAAAAGTATCCAAACCTTTTCCAGAAACCCCGCCCCACAGAATTGTTATATTTTTAAAATCTAAAAAATGTATCCAGAGCCTTTTTCCCGAATCCTGGGTCACTTTGAAAAATTGTTATATTATTTTTTTAACATCTAAAGGAAATTTTTCAAAACCAAATTTTCCCCTCCTCCCCTAATCCCGGCTTTTTAAAAAATTTAACTTTTGGGTTCCCTTTTTAAAAACCAATTCTAAGAAAATTTCCAGGGCCTTCTCCAGAATCCTAGTCCTTTTAACTTGTTATATTTTCATCTAGAAATTTATCCAGACCCTTCTCCAAAAATCCTAGTCACTATAACTTTTTTATTTTACATCTAAAATTTTTTCCAAGAAAAAGGGACTTTCTTTTTTTTTCCAAAAAAATTTTCCCCCAAAAGGGGCACCCAAAACTTATTTATTTTTTACAATCTTTTTTTTAAATTTTTTTTTTTTTTTTTTTTTCCAACCCCCCCCTTTTTTTTTTTTCCAAATCCTTTTTTTTTTTTTTTCACTTTTTAACCCAATTTTTTTTATTTTTTTTTTTTTTTGATTTTTTTTTATTTTTAAAAAATTTTTTCCGCCCCAACCCCCTTTTTTTCCCAAATTTTTTCCCTTTTTAACTTTTTTTTTAATTTTTTTTTTTTAACCCTTTTTTTTTTTTATTTTTCATTTTTTTACAATTTTTTCCAGAAAACCTTTTTTCCAAATTTTCCCTTTTCACCCATTTTTTTAACTTTTTTTAATTTTATATTTTTTTTTCCTTTTTTTTTAAAAATGTTTTTTTTTTTTCCAAACCCTTTTTTTCCTTTTAGAAAATCCCTTTTAGTCCACTTTTAACTTTTTCTAATTTTTTCAAACTAAAATGTATCCCCGACCCTTCCCAGAATTTTTTCCCAGTCACTATAACTTGTTTTTATTTTTTATTCATCTATAAAAAATATCCAGAAATCTTCTCCGAAAACATGGGGCACTATTAACCCCCTTCTATTTTTTAATCTAAAAAAGTATCCAGACCTTTACAGAACATGGTCACTTTTGAACTTTTTTGTTTTTTATTACACTCTTGAAATGTAAATTTCCCCGAACCCTTTTTTCCCCGAATCCTGGTCACTATAACTTGTTATATTATTACATATAGAAATTTATCCAAACCCCTCTCCAGAATCCAGGTCACTGTAACTTGTTAAAAGTTTAAACTAGAAAGTTCCCAAAACCCTTCTCCAAAACCTAGTCACTATAACTTTTATTTTATTCCCCAGAAAAAGTTTTTCCCCGACCCTTCCCAAGGGGGTTTTCCTTTGTCATTTAAAATTTTTAAATTACTTTTAGAAATTATCCCGGGCCCCTCCCCCGAATTTCCCGGGCCCCTATTAAACTTGTTTTTTAATATTTCATCTAGAAATGTTCCAACCCTTCTCCAGAAAACCTAGTAAATTTTAACCCTGTTTTTAAATTTCATCTAAAATTTTATTTTTGACCCTTCTCCAGAATCCTGGTCACTATAACCTTTTTTATTTTAATTTCACCCCCCCTAGAAATGCCCTCCAGACCCTTTGGAACTTCCCCGTGAATTCCCCATGAAAAAGTTCCACCGTCTCACTGTAAAAGAATCCTTTCTATTGTTTATGTTTGAAATTTTTTTTTACTCAAGATGTTTTAAAGGGGCGCCCCCTTTGTTCTGTGTTATAAATAAAATT
Source organism: Phyllomedusa bahiana (assembly GCA_025379985.1). NCBI lineage: Eukaryota > Metazoa > Chordata > Amphibia > Anura > Hylidae > Phyllomedusa > Phyllomedusa bahiana. The sequence goes on from JAODAL010084813.1 coordinate 8,372, forward strand.
CTTGGAGAGAAACCTATATTGGGCTTTTAAAAAATATTTATACATTTGTCTTTTCTCTAAACAAATTAACCCCTAATCTTGCTAATTTTTTTCGTGTACTGTAGTCCCACCCAGTCCTTTTTTTAATTTTTTGTTGCCCCCTTTGTACCGTTTTAAGCTCCACAATGTTTTTCCCGTGCACTGGTGCCCAAAAAGTACATAATATTCCATGGAGGACATGTTTTGAACGGGGGTGTTTCCCAAAAATGGCGTTTTCAGCCCCACTTTTTAGCATAGCCCCATTTCCCCTATGTTTGTAAGGGATGCGGGGCGCACCCAAAAACCCTATAAAACTATAGAAATTTTAGCTTTCATTCCGGGGAATTTCAGGCCGGCCCCTTACTTTCATAGTGGTTTAACCCGAAACCGGGAAATGTCGTTTTTTTTGTTTTTAAAAATCGCCCGATTTTTGGGGTTTCAGTAGAGCGGGGCAAAAAATTTAGGGCACAAATTCCAAAAATTTCGTTTTGCGGGTTTAAAATTGGCGAAATTAAAACGTCATAAATCATACATTTCACCCCATGGGGTGGTCCCGGGGCCCGGACTTGTTTTAATTAAGAATAATTTTTCCCCTATGTGTTAAAGCCCCTTTTTAAAACAACCCCATGGATCCTTTTTTTGCCTTTTTAGCTGCTGCTTTACACTGGCCCGCTACAATTAAGGTTTTTTTGCCACCAGGATTCCCAAATCCCCTTTTCCATTTTCACTTTTTCCCAAGTTTTTTTTTTTCCATTTTAAAATGTAAAACATGTAAAGGAATTTTTCTTCCCCCTGTGCCCTAACCTTTCCCTTTTTTCTGTGTTAAACCCCTCTCTGCCATTTCCCCCCTGCCAAGGGCCCCCAACTTAAATTTACATCCCTTTTTTAAAAAAACCCTTGTCCTCTATTGTTTGTTTACTTTACAAAGACTGAAATCTTCTGTTTTTAAAAACCCATGTAAGGTTTTTTTTAAAAATTTAAATTTAAAAAGAATTTTTGGCGCAATACTGTCCCCGTTTGGAAACCCCAATTTAACAGGGATCCAGTTTTGGGGTTTGTACCCCAAATTATTCACCCCATTATCCCGCTTTAATATGATGAGGTGTTGCCAGCCTATCTACTGTAAGGCATTAGAGAACTGCCAGGACATGGAAAGCTTAGGGGAAAGGAGACGCCATAAAAAGCTTTAATGTGAGGAGTGTGCCAAGTGTTATGGGGTGATACCTTTATTCCCAGTTAGACAGACAGGAATCCTTTGAAGATGTGGTTGTGACCATTGTTGTGCTTCAGATTTGGATAAAGGTGATATTCATCGAATTCACCTTAAATTAGGGTTGGAGTCTTAGAACTTAACTTACTGTTGCACAGTGCTTCCTGTGCAATGTCCAATAGCCATAGGACCTATATTATGGTAACCAGAAGTGATGTTGGGTGGGATGTCAGACAGTGGACTATGAGTAGGAGAAAGGATTTATTTTTTTTTTCCTCTTCCTTTCCTTACAATTCCAGCTCATTAAATTAAACATATATGAAGATGTATCTATATGGACAAATTTGGTTGCACGTGACAACAACACCAAGCCGTGACTTGGGTAAATGAAAATAAAAGTGTGCAACACATATGTGAACACATGGGACCTTATATATGAAAACTGTATAGGAGTAGGACTGTCTTTATTGCCCATAGCAACCAATTAGAGCTCAGCCTTCATTTCATATAGTCCTCTGGAAAAATAAAAGCTGCGTTCTGATTGGTTTCTATGGGCAACAGACAGTCTTACTACTAGACAGATTTTATATCAAGGCCCATGGAGTCCAGCAACCACACACTGAATACGCAGTAACTTCTGTGAATAAGGACTCTCCGTCGCCTGGTTTGTAGCTGTGCAGCTTTTTTATCTTCCTTATGTTTTCTTTTTTGGTGTTTTAATGGGCTTTATTTAAAGCTACTTTAATTTGCTTATTCAGTGTGTGGGTGCCGGACTCCATGTATTCACTTGCACTTTTTTTTCACTAGACCAGGAGTGCTATGGAACAGTAAGTTAACCCTTAAAATGCCATAAAACTCGTTTTATGGCGTTATGGTTAGTGTTAGAGAAAAACAATTTGGGTTCAGGATGCCCCAAACTCAGTTTCCTTCAGAAGTTCAGTTAAGTCAACCAGGGAACAATTTTGAGCACCAGTAGTTGTGAAAGTGCTGCATGTGGTGTACCATGATCTCCTAGAGCACTGTGGCAGAACAGAGCTGTGTGTCAATGTAGTCAGCTACCGAGCTGGTAAACATTGAGCACATGCCACATGCACAGATATGACATATTCTAATATGCCTAGGCTGGATAATCCCAGTACCTGTATCACATAATAAAAAATTTTGCCCTTTGGTTTTTTTCCATTGATTCTAAAAATTCTC
>JAODAL010084814.1:0-10798 GCA_025379985.1 Phyllomedusa bahiana
AAAATAAAATTTTATATTTTAAATAGGGGGATTTTCCCTCGGACGCAGCGATACCAAAATTATGTGAAAATTTTTTAATTTTTTTTTTTTTTTTTTAAATGACAAAAGGGGGGTGAACTGAACTTTTTTCTTTTTTTTTTTTTGTAAAACTTAAAAAACATTTTTTTAACCTTTTAAAACTTGAGTCTTCCCTGGGGTGCTTCACCACTAGGGGGACGATAATTTTTTACTGCCCCAATCATTGAATTCAATGCATTGGGGTTAAAAGATGGGGTTTTACTACCCTGCTGGACAGGAAGTAGTAAAACAGGAAACAGGGCATGGAAGCCTTCCCACAGGCTTCACTGCCATGTTAACTGTTACCCCCATGATTTCCCCATCCTTCCCGGGGGCTCCAAAGGGGGTTAAACAGTATGGGAGCACACCCCCCGTTGCTGTAATTTTGCCGGGGGTTTTAGCTGAAATTAGCAAAAACACCTGGTGGCTAAGCTGCTTAAAACATTAGGACGTTCTCTTTTCCCAATGTCGGTTAAGGGGGTTAAAAAAAATTTTGAGATCCGCGTTTCATTCGGGCTTTCTGCCTAAAAAACCCTTCTAAATGGAACTATGGCATTAGCAAAAGTGACTTCAATTTACTTGTTAGTTTTGAAATTGAACCTCCGCTGATTGGCAGAGGGTTGCCTTTTTCGATGAGTCACATTTTCTTTTTTATCAAATCGATGGAAGTTGGCATGTCAGGCAAGAAATATCAAGTAAAAAACATCCTCAACCATTGCTGGAAGAAACCAAGTGGGGGTGGCATTTTTTTTGGTTTGGGTAGTTTTTTTTTGTGGCATTCTCCTTGCCCATTTTCTTTCGTGGAAAAGGGAACCCTTTTTAAATAAATTTGGGTAGAACCCCAGATCACATACAATGCTAAATGTCTTCCTTGGGTCATTGGGGATCTTCAAGAAACAATCAATATCACAAGCTGAGATGCCCTTTTATTGGTTGAAGGGCAGCCAAAGTCTTAAAAAGCATTCCCTGGAAAAACAATTTACACATTAAAAAATAGGGCAAAAATGGGGTAACCTGATCATCATTTTTGCGCTATGGCTCAGTTATCATGGCTCCAGATACTGGTGACAACCTACCTGGATCTTATTGACAAAAAAATTGCTGTCCGGGGCTGCACAATTTATTTGAAAAAAATCTGATGCTCATAATAATGTGACTCAACTGTATTTGACATCAATATACAGGTAACACAAGTTTTCAATATGTGATTGCCACAACTTTCCCTGCACAGTAACTTCCTCCCATATCAAGGAACATTCCAGAACACTGCCATAATGATCAATGACCCGCTGTAGATTATCATTCTAAAAAGAATTTTTAAATGTTTTAAATTTTAAAAGTTATTCTCCATTTTATGGGTAGCTAATGCAGTGAGCTAAGGATTGATGTTCCGGGAGCATGAGGTTGTTGGGTAATTAACTTAGCTGCAGCATTGTAAACTTAGTTTCCAGGGGGCAGAGGGGTTATTGCAAATTTCCATTTCTAATTTTTTTCCAGTTTATTTTTTAAAATTTGGCTTTTTATCCATTTTAGAAGTTAAGCTATGCAAAAGTTTATACAGTAGCTGAAAAAGGGCGAGAAAGATATAAAGGGCGAGTTGGGTATTTTCTGCAAAGCAGTAGTAGTCCAAATCATAGTTTCAGATGATTTTGCCTATTGCAAGCATGTAAACTACAAACAGCATTAGCTTTACAACCAAGTCCAGAAGTTCATCACCTTCTGGGCAGGAGCAGCTGGAGGAGGTAGATGGAAATGAGGAAGATGAGGCAGATGACCCGCAAACACCGTGGCAGTATACAGTGGAGATGGAGGCAGGGAGCCCCTCGGAGTCACTTGTGCAGATGGCCCGCAGCATGCTGATTTGCCTGGCTAGTGACAGCCGAATAGTCACCATCCGGGATGATGCTCCCATACTGTTTAAACCCTTAGACGCCCGGCGAGGATGGCGAAATCACGGGGCGCAGACAGATTAACATGGCAGCTGGAAGCCTTGTGAAAGCTTCCATTGCTGCCATGTTTCCTATTTGACTACTTCCTGTCCCAGGCAGGAAGTAGTAAAATCACCATCTTTATACACCCGAATGCATTGTATAAATAATTGTGCCCACTAGTGGTGAAGTACCCTAGGGAGACTCAAAGTGATAGGTTAAAAAAATTTTTTGAAGTGTTCAAAAATTAAAAAAGATAAAAGTTCAGTTCACCCCCCTTTTGTCATTTTACAAATAAAAAAATAAAATAATTAAAAAGTTACACATATTTGGTATCGCTGCGTCCGAGAAAGTCCCATCTATTAAAATATAACATAATTTATCCCGTACGCTAAACACCGTAGAAAAAAAACCAATCCAAATGCCAGAATTGGATTTTTTTTTTGGTCATTTCACTTCCTCTAAAAATTCGAATAAATGTAATCATAAAAGTCCCATATATTCCAAGCTGGTAGCAAAAAAAAGTACACTTTAGCCCACAAAACATGCCCCCTCACTCAAATTCGTAGATGCTGGCTTCCAGTTCCGGCGCTCGGCAGCGTGAGTTCCCGAGACTCCTGGCCTAGAATGCGCAGAAGGTGCGCTGAGGAAGCTGGAGGTTGAGCCAAAAGAGACTCCTAGTGGTCTGCCAGTTAGGGAAAAAATAACCCCCTTTAGAATTGTGACATTAACTCCACAAAATCCCAAAAAGCATTGTTTAGTGAAAACACAAAGATTCTTAATATTTATTTCAATATTATGTACTTTTGTCATACATTTGTATGACAATTTCTGTAGGCTTCTTGCAGTTCTACACCTGTAATGACTTAACACACATAAATTAGCTCTATGTTAAATCCAGGAGATCGGGGGACCAAAGTGGTTTGACTTTTTTCAGGGCAACCTTTGAAGCCACACCATTTGGTCTAAAGCTTTGAACATGAAGGAGAGAACAATAGGATTGCACTGAGACTGAGGTTGGGAGGGAGAAAAATGGACAGAGCACAGCAAAAGGGCTAATAGTTTTACAGAAAATAGAAAAACTGTTTTCAAACAGGAAATACTGCTGCACATCTGCAGAAAACGAAGGCTACATACAGCACTGTAAAGGCACAAAATAGCACAAAAGATTGTGACAAGGAAATGAATGAAGAATTATGCAAGTAAACCAAAATTAATTTTATTATGTTTTGAGTAGGTGGGGTCTATTTATTAAGATGGTCCAGGTCAGGTTCTCTTTTGCAAAGGCCCTGAAGGATGTTTGTGATTAGAGATGGGCGAAGTTCTCAAAAATTCGGTTCAGTGACTTCGCCGAATTTCCCGACAAAATTAGTTTCGGTCCGAATTACTTCGGGACAAATTGCGATAAAAAAACAGCTATTTCCAGGCTGCACAGAGCCTGCAGGGGGCTGTAGAACGTTGTGCCATGCTTAAATATGCAGAGGGAGCTTGGTTTGGCTTCATACAATATTGTTTTTTTAGTTATGACACGCAATTGACTGCCGCCCTCTTTGAAATCGCTTCACTATAAAATTCCCTGGCACTTAAGAGGGCAAAACTACCAAAAAAACTCAACAGGGTTGTAGCCTGATAAAATCATGACAGCGAAAGCTGGAAAAAAAACAAGCTAGGCTCAGGTGGCAACATTAGTGACAGAGTGTGGAGGTGACGGCTGCAGCCACGCAGCATGAGGTCAGACAGTGGCACAATGACATTCTGGAGGTGGCAAAAACAGGAGTTTGCCACAGAGTGGCACAATGACACAGTGTGGAGGTCACGGCAGCAGCCACAGCAGCAGCATGAGGTCAGACATTTGGGACCCCTGACAGAGTGTTGGAGGTCATGGCAGCAGCCACAGCAGCAGCATGAGGTCAGGCAGTGGCACAATGACATTCTGGAGGTGGCAAAACAGGTAGTAGAAACCCAGAGTGGCACAAATGACAGAGAGGGGGAGGTCACGGGCAACAGCCAGCATGAGGTCAGAGTGTGGCACAATGACACAGTGTGGAGGTCACGGCAGCAGCCACAGCAGCAGCAATGAGGTTCCGCAGTGGCACAATGACATTCTGGAGGTGGCAAAAACATAAGTAGGCCACAGAGTGGCACAATGACAGAGAGTGGAGGTCACGGCAGCACGCAAGCAGAGGTCACAGTGGCACAATGACATTCTGGGGGTGCAAACCAGTAGTAGGCCACAGAGTGGCACAATAACAGAGAGTGGAGGTCACGGCAGCAGCAGCATGAGGTCAGAGAGTGGCACAATGAAATTCTGGAGGTGGCAAAAACAGGAGTAGGCCACAGAGTGGCACAAAGACACAGTGTGGAGGTCACGGCAGCAGCCACAAACAGCAGCAAAGAGGTCAGACAGTGGCACAATGACATTCTGGAGGTGGCAAAACAGGAGTAGGCCACAGAGTGGCACAATGACACAGGTGGAGGTCCATGGTAGCAGCCACAACAGCAGCATGAGGTCAGACAGTGGCACCATGACAGAGTGTGGAGGTCACGGCAGCAGCCACAGCAGCAGCATGAGGTCAGGCAGTGGCACAAAGACATTCTGGAGGTGGCAAAACAGGAGTAGGCCACAGAGTGGCACAATTACAGAGAGTGGACGTCACAGCAGCAGCAGCAGCATGATGTCAGACATTGGCACAATGAAACAGTGTGGAGGTCATGGCAGCAGCCACAGCAGCAGCATGAGGTCAGGTAGTGGCACAATGACATTCTGGAGGTGGCAAAACAGTAGTAGGCCACAGAGTGGCACAATGTCAGAGAGTGGAGGTCACGGCAGCAGCAGCATGAGGTCAGACAGTGGCACAATGACATTCTGGAGGTGGCAAAACAGTAGTAGGCCACAGAGTGGCACAATGACAGAGAGTGGAGGTCACGGCAGCAGCAGCATGAGGTCAGAGAGTGGCACAATGTAATTCTGGCTGTGGCAAAAACAGGAGTAGGCCACAGAGTGGCACAATGACACAGTGTGGAGGTGACGGCAGCAGCTACAGCAGCAGCATGAGGTCAGACAGTAGCACAATGACATTCTGGAGGTGGCAAAACAGTAGTAGGCCACGGAGTGGCACAATTACAGAGAGTGGAAGTGACGGCAGCAGCAGCATGAGGTCAGAGAGTGGCACAATGACACAGTGTAGATGTCACGGCAGCAGCAACAGCAGCATCAGTATGAGGTCATAGAGTGGCACAATGACACATTTCCCGTGTACAAGCGGGTTCTCATTGGGGTAAAGATGTCCCCCTCCGCGCTGAACACCCAGTCTGATTCCACACAACTGGCCGGGCAGGACAGCTTCTAAACTGCAAACTCGGCAAGTGCGGCCACACATCCAGTTTGGCTGCCCAGTGTCATAGTTTCATCGTTTGTAAGGCCGAAAAAAGACAAGACGTCCATCCAGTTCAGCCTGTTGTGCTAAGGTGTTGATCCAGAGGAAGGCAAAAAACCTCAATGAGGTAGAAGCCAATTGTCCTGATTTTAGGGAAAAATTCCTTCCCGACTTCAATCTGGCAATCGGAAAAATCCCTGGATCAATGACCCCTCTCCTGAATCCTAGACACTATAAATTGTTATATTATTACGTTCCAGAAATGCATTTAAACCCTTTTTGAACTCTGTTATTGAATTAACCATGACAAGTCCCTCTGGGAGAGAATTCCACAGTCTCACTGCTCTTACAGTAAAGAATCCCTTTCTATGTTTATGTAGAAACTTTCGTTCCTCAAGACGTAGAGCATGCCCCCTTGTTCTAGATACAGCCCTAGGAATAAATAAATCTTGGGAGAGATCTCAATATTCACCTTTGATGTATTTAAACATATTTAGTATGTCCCCTCCGAAGCCGTCTTTTCTCTAAACTAAATAACCCTAATCTTGCTAATATTTCTGGGTATTGTAGTCCACCCAGTCCTTTTATTATTTTGTTTGCCCGCCTTTGTAACTGTTCAAGCTCTACAATGTCTTTCCTGTGCACTGGTGCCCAAAACTGTACACAATATTCCATGTGTGGTCTAACCAGTGACTTGTATAATGGGAGAATGAACAATAGTCCAGCGGATCTTCTAACTGGGGTGGCAGAGTGCTTTCCAAGTAGGCCACCACCTGTTGGTTCAGGGTTTGCTCCAGGTCCTGCTGCTGCTGGCGACTGCCCTCCTCACTAGGCGGGTGAAGGAAGCTGCTCATCAGTGATTCCAGACCTAGGTTGCTGCTGATGGAGCTGGTGCTGCTCCTACCCCCACACCTTCCCCCCAGCAGCCGCGGCAGTAGTACGTGAGCGCTGAAGAACCCCCCGGTCAGACCTGTCAGAGGAGGGACGATGCCGCACATAGTCAGCGGCCAACTGACTACGAGGATTTCCCTATAGTATTGAGTTGTCCTCCCTTTCAGCAGCTGGGAAAAAGGCTCCCATTTTGGACCGGTAATGAGAGTCCAATAGGGTGGAGAGCCCGAAGTCATACCTCTGCCGGATGGTGACTATTCGGCTGTCACTAGCCAGGCAAATCAGCATGCTGCGGGCCATCTGCACAAGTGACTCCGAGGGGCTCCCTGCCTCCATCTCCACTGTATACTGCCACGGTGCTTGCGGGTCATCTGCCTCGTCTTCCTCATTTCCATCTACCTCCTCCAGCTGCTCCTGCTCCTCCTCTCTTGTCACCTGGGTAGAAAATCCACTCATTTCACCAGACAATGCTTCTGCTCCAAGGTCCTCCTCCTCCTCCAGTTAAGTCCCCACCGGACTCATGTGGCCGCAAGATGTAGTCGCCACGTCTCCAGTCCTCTGTCCAGACAGATTTTTCAGCTTTTGTTCCAGGACATGAAGCAGTGGAATGACGTTATTCATCCCGTAGTCCAGGCGACTGACAAATAACGTCGCCTCCTCGAATGGCTTCAACAAACGGCAGGTGCCACACATGAGCTGCCACTGGCTGACATTAAAGTTACACAGGGGAGTACTCCTGTCTGTCTGGATCATCAAAAAATCGTCAATGGCCTTTCTCTGTCCATACAGTCGGTCCAACATGTGCAGGCTGGAATTCCAACGGGTGGAAACATCGCATATCAGAGTGTGTTGGGGAGGCCATTCTGCCGCTGCAACTCGAGGAGGGTGTTCCTGGCTTTGTAGGAATGGATGAAGTGCATGCCTAGTTTCCTGGCCATTTACAGAATCTTCCGATTTGCAGTTGGCGCAGAGAAAGCCACACATCGATTTCTTGCAGCATGACGGGGAGCAGTTCCTCCCCTGTGTGACTCCGTTCGCCGAGGCAAGCTAGGTGTAGAACTGCGTGACACCACATGTGGTATGATGGAGCAGTACTTGTGGAGGCTGAGATGGTGGAGGTGGTGGAGGAGGAGGAGGAAGCGGACATTGGAGCAGGAGCCGCAGTTTGACAACGTGGAGGAGAAAGCGGCGTCTCCTGTCCAAGTTGTTGGTGTGCCTGGGCAGGAAGCACATTCACCCAATGGGCCGTAAAGGACATGTACTGGCCCTGACCGTAGTTACAGCTCCAGACGTCCGCGCTGCCGTGTACCTTGGAACAAACCGATAAGCTCAAGGACTGACCCACCTTCTGTTCTACATATTTATGAAGTGCTGGTACTGCCTTTTTGGAAAAGAAATTACGGCTTGGAACTCTCCATCTCGGCTCGGCACAAGCCATTAGTTCTCTGATCGGTGCAGAGTCCACCATTTGGAAAGGGAGGGACTGCAGTACCAACAACTTGGACAGGAGCACGGTCAGCTTCTGCACCTTCGGATGTTTGGACGCATACTGTCTCTTTGCAATCGCCTCGCTGAATGACTGCTGGCGCCATGAGTAGCGAGGAGCAGGAGCATCTGGACCGGGAGATGATGGCAAAGAGAAACAGCTCCCTTCTGCAGAGGTGGTGGAGCCTTAACTGGCTGCAATGGCATGCGTGCCACTGGGCGCTGCTGCTGCTGTTGCTGCGGCGGCAGGATGGACCACCACATCTGAGCCATGTTTCTCCCAGGCCACTGGATGGTGACGCTGCATGTGTTTACGCAGGGCCGTGGTGTCAACGTTAGCTCCCTGGCCACGCTTCACTTTCTGCCCACAGATTCTTCATATACTCATATTCGGATGATCCGGTGTCTTAGCAAAGAACTGCCACACCACCGAGTATCTGATTTTACCGCCAACACTCCGCACTGAGTGACTACTACCACCGCTGCCTCGCTGAGCCCCTGTGCCACTACTTTCTTTCACCTGCAAGGGTGGGTTTTCTAACCCGTGGCCGCTTGGCTCCCGACCTCACACTGCTGCTACCCTGCTGACTCACGGCCACACAACCCACTTGCTGGCTGCGCCGCTGCCTGACGCGCAAGCTGACGCCCTCTTCTCCTGACGATGATGAAGCCCTTGCTTCACCCGGCTCCCAAGTGCGGTCGGCTACATCATCATCGATTTGTGTTTCATCTTCACTGCTGTCCTCATCACCGGTTTTGACATGCAGTGGCTGACCCCTCACAACATGACCTCCCATGCCACTCTCCACATCTATACTTTGCCGCCTACTGCAAGAAGCAGGGGATATTGGCCCCATTTCCTCGCTGCCAAGTAGCTGCTGACTGTCCTCCTCAAATTGTTCATCCTCGCTGTATAGTGGCGCTGAGCCCAGACCACATAGTAGATCTCTGGCTGAGGGAACCGGATGGGACAGAGGCGGGTTGAGGACAGGTGAGACCGCTGACCCACTCCTGGGCCAGCCAACTAAAGGTTGTGTCTGACGTTCCCACCGACTCTTGGCTGGGGTTCTCAGATGTCATCTGGGAGGAAGTGGATGACCTAGTCAACCAATCAAGAACCATTGGGTTGCTAGATGACAGCGGCAGTTGTGGCCTCACCGAGTGACCCCTGCTGCGACGTCCCCTTGCTGTGCTGCGACCTGGGCCTGCTCCAGGAATGTTTGTGCCACTGCCACTCGCAGGTGAAGAGCCTGCCACCTTTCTGTCTGACATACTGTTTGTTCTAAAATGTACAGACACAGTTTGATGAAGATATCTGTATATGATAAATACACACCCTGTATTTGACTCCAAATGAACCCAGTAACAAGCTTGGGTAACCCTTAGATATAAATTGCGCTCCACAAATGGCCTGGAAAAATTTACTTGTATGGGCCGTTTAAAAACACTGTGTATTTTACTGAATATAAAAGCACAAACAGGCTTAATTAACCTTCGGATATAAATTATGCTACAGGCAAAAGTGCTTCTTTGGCGGTGAAAAAGAACGTTTCTTTTAGTGACCACAACAGCAGAACAACGCTTAATTAACTCCTGGATGTAAATTGCACAAAAGAAATATGCTGCCAAAAATGACCAGCTTTGTAGCGTGTTAAAATGGCGTGTATTTTACGGTACAGAACAACAGAAAAACTTGTAATTAACCTTCGGTTATGAATTATGCTAGAGGCAAAATTTATTTTTTGGAGGTGAAAAAGAACGTTTCTTTTAGTTACCACAACAGCAGAACAACGTTTAATTAACCCCTGGATGTAAATTGCGCAAAATAAATATGCTGCCAACAATGACCAGCTTTGTAGCGTGATAAAATGGCGTGTATTTTACGTTACACAACAACAAAAAAACTTGTAATTAATAGTGATTTGCGATTACATTGACTATCGTCATCGGGTCGATAGTCGATATCGGCAATTATCAAGACGATATCCGATAGTCGATAATAGATTATTGCCGATGACCATTAAAGTCTATGGGAGAGGAACAACACCTTCATTATTACACCCAAACAGGGTTGGAGAAGCTGGAATTAACAAACCACGACAGTCAAATGGATATGTGCTACATCTTAGGCACCACACTTAGGTCATAAAAGCCACAGAAAAAAAGCCACACACCATTCACTATCCCTGTCTTGCACCACAGCCTGACCCTTAAACCTGCATGACCCACAAATTAAAAAGTGCCAGAAGGCAGTATGATTTGAACCATCATTTTACTTGAACTGGACATTGACTATACCTGTCCTGGAACGCAGCATGACCCTTAAACCCATCTGACCCCCAGATTAAATAGTGCCAGAAAAAGGAGTCTTTCAACCACCATTTTAGTTGAACTAGACATTGACTATACCTGTTCTGTACCACAGTATAACCATTAAACCTGTCTGACCCACAGATTAAAAAGTGCTGGGAAAAGGAGTCTTTGAACCACCATTTTAGTTGAACTGGACATAGACTATCCCTGTCCTGGCCACAGCATGAGCCCCAAACCTGCATGACCCCCAGATTTAAAAAGTGCCGGAAATAGGAGTCTTTGAACCACCATTTTAGTTGAACTGGACATTGATTATATCTGTCCTGTACCGCAAAATGACCATTAAACCTGTTTGACCCACAGATAAAAAAGTGCAAGAAAAAGGAGTCTTTGAACTACCATTTTAGTTGAACTGGACACAGACTATCCCTGTCCTGGGCCACAGCATGAGCCCCAAACCTGCATGACCCCAGATTAAAAAGTGCCGGAAAAAGGAGTCTTTCAAACACCATTTTAGTTTCACTGGACATTCACTATACCTGTCCTGGGCCACAGCATGAGCCCCAAACCTGTCTGTCCCACTGATTAAAAAGTGCCGGAAATAGGAGTCTTTGAACCACCATTTTAGTTGAACTGGACATTGACTATATCTGCCCTGTACTACAGTATGACCATTAAACCGTCGACACACCCGATTAAAAAAGTGCCGGGAAAAGAGTCTTTGAACCACCATTTTATTTGGACTTT
>JAODAL010084815.1:0-10798 GCA_025379985.1 Phyllomedusa bahiana
GTTTTGCTAGATGGTTCCTTACAACTGTCAGTCACGATGCCGGACATGCCCACGGGCCACCCGGGGCATCGTGACTCACAGAAACCCGGGAAGGCATTCCTTCCTTTGTGCTGTCTGTCAGGGGGCGGGAGCTGCAGGGATGTGCGACCGGGGCGCTGCTGCCGCCGACGAGACGCGGGAAAGAGCGAATCCCCCTGCTCTCTCTTATTTAAATTGCACCCATCGTCGCGAAATTAAGGGGTTAACGCCCCCCCTCCTCCCGGAGCTATCCGGGGTCGGGCGACGCTGCGGGATGTCACTGTAAATCAGCTGACACCCCGCCCGACGCGCGAACTCTGCTTTAGAGTTCGCGCAATCTCAGAACGTACCCATACGCCCAGGTGCGTAACCCCCAAACGACTGGACGTATGGTACGTCAAAGGTCGTTAAGGGTTAAACAACCCCCCGGAAGACCTTATTTTTCAGGGAGGAACTGTTTCAAGTAATGTTTTCCATTTTTTTGATAAATTTTTGAATGAATACGTTGTTATTCTATTTTATTACGTGACACTAATGTTTTTTGGCAATTTTAAAGATGGTGGTTGGCCAGTTGGTGCAATATTACGTCTTTGAGTGGTAAGTTTATAACTTCCATCCCCATAATTGGTATTTCTGCTGTTAAACGTGCATTACAATTTAAATTTTTCCAACCCAGCAAAGGTTTTTTTTTTCTTTATTGTTTGGTACTCACTTGTAATTACTTCAATTTGGTGATCTTTTTTTTTGCAGTTAGAGGCCGGCTATGGGCACCAACGTTGCCCCCACGTCCCAAAATTTTCTATTGAGGAGCAGTACATCTATGTACCCCAATTTTGGGAAAAGGTACTGAATGGTGGAATACATAATACATTTTTTTGATTTGGACGGGGTTCTGAGTTGGAGCCTTAGAGTTTCATGTGTTTCTTAATAAAAAATTGTTTCCCCAAAATACAATTTACATTTTCTTATTTCCCCAGATAGTTTGAACCTTTTTGGAAAAAAAGGGGTTTTTGTGCGTAAAAATCATTATGTACTGATCTTTTGTAAAAAAAAACAGATAGGAATACGCTACTCCATTATAGCAGTTCCATCCCATGGCATGGTAGGTCCCTTCCCTTTTTGTCAGCTTTTAAGGGCTTTAAAGATTATTGAATGAGATTCCGGGAGAAAACGGGTTATTGATATGTCGAATAAATTTTTGGGGGCGAGGTTTTCCCCGTAATGTTGTTACAAAAACCCCGGTTGTTCAGGGAATACTTTTAATTCAGATGAAGTAAACATCAGAAGAGATTTAACCCCCCGTGAAAGGGGTAGGTTTGTTTTCCCATTTTTTTTAAGATTTAAGTTTTAAGATTTCTTGCTACTTAGAAAACATTGGGGATGTTTTTTTAAGCATATTTTACTAACATTCAGGAGTTCCCTTCAATTATGCCTTGAGTCCTAAAGAAGACCCGCCAAATTGAAGGACCGTCTTGTTAAAAATATTATTCAATCATCTAAAATTAGACAAAACATTTATTGGTAGTCCCAATTTGGATCTTTTCCTTCCTTGTCTTAATTTGTGTCAATTGTAAATCATGAAAAAATGTGAACAATTTGTACACCCTATTCGAAAAGGGTCCTTCAAGATTCATTTTCCATCTTACCTGTCTATTCAGATTGGTTTTATATACATTTTATGGTGTCCCTGCAACTTTATCTATGTTTGAGAAACAAGTTTGTGATCTAAAAACAAGAATGAATAATCACAGATATTCAATCCCAAAAACTTTGATTTCCAGTATCCAAACATTTTGTGAGGCTGTGGCATTCAGAATGGGATTTGAAGTGTAAAGGCCGTATATCATGGGTTCCTTTACCTAAAAAGGGGGGAGATCGCGTCACATCTTACTTAAGAAACTGAGAATATAGAGTGATTTTTAAAACCCAGTCCTTAAAACCCACAGGACTGAATGTAGATTATAAAATTATACAGGAATGTTCAAATTGAGTTTTCCATCTGCTTCTTTCCTTTTTGTGTTTTCATCATTTGTTCTATCGCTTTGGATTATATTTAAAATTAAGTATATCATTTTTATTTTTAATTTTATTTCCTAGATTCTTCGCAACATGATTATTCAGATTATTCATATTGGTGGATTTGAGTGTTACGCACGCCGCATCCCTGGTTTTTTTATTTTTTAATTTTGTTTTTTCATTTTTTTTTATATTTTTTTGCTGCTGCTCTGTTCATTTCATGCTGCTAAGTTTTCTCTTATGTGGTTTTCTATTGGGCTCTGATATAATAATGTTTATTTAAGGGTGGGAGTCACCACATTAATGAGGTTACCTGACCTGGTGGCGTTTTTTAAAACTGCCGTGGTGGTTTCTCCACTTTGTGGAGTCATCCTGTATGCGGTACATTGGTATTGCCTCCTTGCATTTGTGGTGATTGGTGTGCTTCCAGTGTTGGCTTTCCTTGTCAGATTTTGATCGGGATTCCCTGTTCGTGGAGCGTCACTGCATGCGTTTTTCTCCACTTTGTTGGGTGTTATGTATGCGGTGGGCGCTTTATAGCCTCTCTGCATTGGTGGTGATTGATATGCTTCCAGTGTCGGTCTTTACTTTGTGTGATATTATATGTATTTTGAGCCTGATTTGATTTGATTTGCCCAGTTTAAAGATGGCCTCAATAAGCGGCCAGTTATTCATTTGGGTCATGCGCTAATTGCGCTTGTTGAACACGAGCGGTTTCTATGGACAGCATCGTGTTACCACATGTCCCGTATGTGTGTGACCATGTGAACTTCCTGCGTGCGCCGTGCGCGATGTTTGCAGTGGGTTGCTAAGGGACGCGGTGTTGAGCTTCCGGTCATGCGAGCGCAGTCCTGATAATATTAACTCCGCCGCTTGCATTATAATACACAAGTGTATTAGATCTTTGATAACAGGTGAGCGACGTTATTACCACCCGGCCCCCCTCTTTTTAATATTTACCACTTTATTGCACTATTGTCATCTTGGCAAAGTTAATTATTTTCATAATATTGCCTCTTATAACTTTGTAATACACATTGTGCTTTTTCACGTATTTTCACTTTGGTAACTGTGATGTATTGTATACTGTTTTTATCACTTAATGAATGCTAATTGATTGATTTTGTTGTGGATTGCTATATATATTGTGTTTTTGCACTATTTTGATACTTGAAAACTGCAATGTAAGAGGGCCGAAACATCGGTTCTGTGACACGTGGCATAAACGGTTTAGTTTTTTGATTTGTACCTGACGTTGTGCAGCGAAGATTCTTATATATATTATATACATATATAATTATATATATGTATATATATAATATAATATATATATATATATATATATATATATAATATATATAATATATAATAATATATAATATATATGTATATATAATGGGATATATTTGTTCAGACCCCCTTACATTTTTCACTCTTTCTTTCATTGCAGCCGTTTGGTAGGATCAAAAAAAGTTTATTTTTTCGCTCATTAATGTACACTCTGCACCCCCCATCTTGGATGGCAAAGAACAGAAATTTGATATATTTTGCAAATTTTATTAAAACAACAAAAACGTGAAATATCACATTGGTCAGTAAGTATTCAGACCCTTTGCTGTGGACAGCGTGTGACCATATTTTTACTCACATGCAGTCCTTTTCTTCTGATCCATCCTTGAGATGGTTCTACTCCTTCATTGAAGTCCAGCTGTTATTAAATAAACTTAATGGACTGAATAGGAAATGCACACCACCTGTCTATATAAGAGCTCACAGGGCGATGATAAGAGACATGAGTAATCATGAGGGTCTAAGGAACTCCCAAGAGCTCAGAGACAGATTTTGGCAAGCACAGAACTGGCCAAAGTTACAAATAATGTTCTTCTGGCAGCACTCAAGGTTTCCTAAGAGCACAGTGCCTCCATAATCCTAAAATGGAAGATGTTAGGGACGACCAACAACCTTCCTCGACCCGGCCGTCCAAGCCAAAACAAAAGCAATCGTGGGAGAAAGAGCCTTGTGAGAGAGGTAAAGAAGACCCAAGATCACTGTGGCTGAGCCCAGAGATGCATTAGGAGATGGGAGTAAGTTCCACAAAGTCACCTATCACTGCAGCCCTCCACCAGTCAGGGCTTTATGGCAGAGTGTGGCCGACGGAAGCCTCTCCTCAGTGCAAGACGTATGAAAGCCCGTTTACAAGAAAACCCATGAAGGATCCCAAAATATGAGAAACAATACTCTCTGCTCTGATCAGATACAGATTGAACTTTTTGGTGTTAATTCTAAGCGGTTTCTGTGGAAAAAAACAGGCCCTGCTCATCACTTGCCCAATACAATCCCAACAGTGACACATGGTGGTGGCAGCATCATGCTATGAGGCCAGGACGACTGGTTACAATTGAAGGAAAGATGAATGTGGCCAAGTACAGAGATATCCTGATGAAAAACCTCTCAGACGCCTCAGGCCCTCAACTGGGCCGAAGGTTCTTCTTCCAACAAGTACAAATGACCCTAAGCACACAGCTAAATAACAAAGCAGCGGCTTCGGGACAACTCTGTGACCAATCCTGGCCGGCCCAGCCAGAGCCCTGACCTAAACCCAATTGAGCATCTTTGGAGAGACTTGAAAATGGCGTCCACCAACGTTCACCATCCAACCTGAGGGAACTGGAGAGGAAAATGTAAAGGGGTCTGAATACTTTCCGTACCCACTGTATATATGTATTTCTATGTGCCATACTGCACTTCAACCTACTCATGATCCTTTGGACTTTCCACGTTAAGCACCCACACGCCCTGTTGTGCATATCCTTTGATTTACTGAGCTTGGTTAAGGGACTAGTGGGATATTATATATGTGGGCATGGTAAGATGTGGGGCATGTTGTGATATAACGTTCTTGGGCGTAGTTAGAGGTGGCGTGATATATTGTACGTGGCTGTGTTTAGAGGTGTGCCCTGCTGTGATACAATGTACTTGGGCATGGTTAGAGGTGTGGCCTTGCATTATTTAATGGAGAAAAAATGGAGCTGATAGGATGCAGCAAAATCCATGATTTAGTGATTTAGGGGAAAGCAAACATAGTAGATGATAGCATACAAGACAGGAACAGTCTGACGCATTTCAAACAAATAATGGCCCTTAGTAGTAGCACCGGAATTATATAATGTACTTGGGTCGGGTAAGAGGTGTGCTTGGTGTGATATAGTATGCTTCGTCATGGTTAGAGATGTGGGTGGCATGATATAGTATACTTCGTCATGGGTTAGGAGATTGGTTGCATGATATAGTATTACTTGGCATGGTTAGAGATGTGAGTGTGTGATATAGTATAATTGGGGCATGTATTAGAGATTGGTGGCGTGATATAGTATACTTGGGCATGGTTAGAGATGGGGGTGGTTTGATAGAGTATACTTGGGCATGGTTAAAGATGTGGGTGATGTGATAGAGTATACTTGGGCATGGTTAGATATGTGGTGGATTGATAAAGTATACTTTGCATGTTAGAATATGGGTGTCGTGATATAGTATACTTGGGCATGGTTAGAGATGGGGGTGGTTTGATTTAGTATACTTGGGCATGGTTAGAGATGGGGGTGGTTTGATTTAGTATACTTGGGCATGGTTAGAGATGGGGGTGGTGTGATATAGTATACTTGGGCATGGTTAGAGATGTGAGTGTTGTGATATGGTATACTTGGGCATGGTTAGAGATGGGGGTGGTGTGATATAGTATACTTGGGCATGGTTTGAGATGTGAGTGTGGTGATATGATATACTTGGGCATTGTTAGAGATGTGGTTGGTGTGATATAGTATACCTGGGCATGGTTAGAGATGTGGGTGGCGCGTTATAGTATACCTGGGCATGGTTGGCTCTAGGGGCCCACCAGTGGAGTTGGTTCTGTGGGTGGCGTGATATAGTATACTTGGGCATGGTTAGAGATGTGAGTGTTGTGATATGGTATACTTGGGCATGGTTAGAGATGTGAGTGTTGTTGATATGTATAATTGGTGGCATGGTTATAGATGTGGGTGGCGGAATATATATCCTGGGCAATCGGTTAGAGATGTGGGTGGTGTGATATAGTATACCTGGGCATGGTTAGAGATGTGGGTGGCGTGATATAGTATACTTGGGCATGGTTAGAGATGTGGGTGGCGTGATATAGTATACTTGGGCATGGTTAGAGATGGGGGTGGTGTGATATAGTATACTTGGGCATGGTTAGAGATGTGGGTGGCGTGATATAGTATACCTGGTTATGGTTAGAGATATCGGTGGCGTGATATAGTATACTTGGTCATGGTTAGAGATGTGAATGTTGTGATATGGTATACTTGGGCATGGTTAGAGATGTGGGTGACGTGATATAATATACCTGGGCATGGTTAGAGATGTGGGTGGTGTGATATAGTATACTCTGGCATGGGGTTTAGAGAGTTGGTGGATATATTTACCTGGGCATGGTAAAGATGTGGTGTGTGTTGATATTGTATAATTGGGCATGGTTAGAAGATGTGGGTGGCGTGAATATAGTTATACTATTGGCAAGGTTAGAGATGGGGGTTTGTTTGATATAATATACTTGGGCATGGTTAGAAGATGTGGGTGGCGTTGATTAGTATACCGGGCATGGTTAGAGATGTGGGTGGTGTGATATAGTATACTTGGGCATGGTTAGAGATGGAGGTGGTTTGATAGAGTATACCTGGGCATGGTTAGAGATGTGAGTGGTGTGATATAGGGCCTGTGTAGCTTACTTTGGAGAAAGGAAAGTTTGGTGAAGTTTGGGGGCCTGATTCTGTTAGGTAAAATTGTACAGCCCTGTTACAATAGTTTAGTGGAGGGCTGCAGCAGTGGGTGGTGGCGGCAGCAGCAAGTGGGACCTTTTTATTTTATCCTTGTGCCCAGGCCCCTTACAGCAGTATCTGTACTGCCCTGCTGGCTGGACCATGTGTGGGTGCTATTACTGCACCTTGAAAACGAACTTAGGTTCTACTCTATGTACAACAGAGAGGTGGCCACACCTGTCAATATACCATAAATGTCTCAGATAGGAAGAATAACCCTTAAGATACTTTTTTTTGTCCAAAAAAACACAACATTTTTACAGGAGTGATACCTTTTCTGGTTACTCAAGAAAACTAAATTTGCAGCTTTTGGAGCATCAGACTCCCCTGTGCTGAGAAAAGAGTGCAACAATTGAGGTCAAGTTCATCTTTGCATCTAAGGTTCCATCCGAAGACTCTGTCACAGATCCTGGTAAAAAAGGATTGAAAAAAATTATTTTTTTCTCCATTAAAATGACAGACACCATGACGTAAACCAGATGGACACCATTGTAGTCAGTGATGTTAATTGTGCTCCATTGGTTCCACAACCAATGCAGAGGTGAACTTGGCCTAGCAAATGTTACATCAACTAATTTGTGTATGAGTCGAAGGAATACATCATTAAGTAAAACTACAATAATAAACTAAAGTTTTTGATAAAGATGAAAGTGCAAGAGACACAATGAATTCAGAGATCTGGGGTTCATCTGATGTAGGGTAAAAAAATAAAACCAAAGTAATGGGCCATAAATAAAGTAAGTTTTTTTCTTGAAATCATAAAGCTGAGGCGTCCCATTTTCAGACTGTTCTGCTTAGCATTCACCATTGAAATTGATTCTTGGGGCCCCACAATGGATTGATGTTGGGCCCCACCTTTGGGAAAATTTTTTTTTGGGGACCCACTAGGGGAGGGCTTTGGGGTCCTAAAGGGGTTTAAATGGGGGACCCATCATTGAAATTTTTTTTTGGGCCCCCCCATTGGATTTCACTAATTACTATTTTGCCATAGGAAACTAAACTCTATCAGTTCTCTATCTGTTAAACCTAAAACTTCTTTTATTAAATATCTAACTCTTAGCCTCAACACACAAATTAAAAAAAACCTGATCTCTAACCCTCATTTAACCCTTTTTTTTGCTTCGGGAGAGAGGGAATAACCCCCTTTTTCTTTTTATCAAGCGGGGTGGAACCCCACCTACAACAGGGGATTTTATATCATAGCAAAGTACTAGTTTTCAGTAAGGACCCAACCCAAACTCTTGGGGGGTCGTCCCTAATCCATAGACACAGAAAAAAAAAAGGGCCCCCTTGTGACCCGCTGCAGCATTTTACCTTGTAAAAAAGGGAGGGAGATCAAATTTAAAAACGTCATCCCTGACCTCGCCGACTTTTTTCGCCACAAACCGGCTTTATAAAGGTTTAAGGGGTCCGATCACATGTGGTCTACTCACTTCCTTTTTATATCATCTTAGGTAAACACCCCCTTTTTATTGTTTTTTTCCCAATTAGCCATCGAGAATCCACAAAAACCCCTCCCCCCCCACGCGCACACCAAACCCTGTCCGCTAAAACTGCACCCTGCTCCATAGCCAACAACCTTCAGTCAAATTCGCCAACTCCATAACGGGCTTGCCCCCACTTTCCGTACTCCCGTGCCCAATGCACTGCACCAAAAAACACCTCACCCGACTGGATTGGGCTTCCGTCCACTTCTCTTATATTATTGCAACTGGGGCTCACCCAAAAAGAATTAAGCAACTAGGTGTCACTTACCATGCCCCCACTTTTCAATTCCCATAAGCCCCTTCTCTTCAATATCAATATGCATATTCATTGGGAATAAAAACTCCCCTGTACAATAGACCACTTTGATATTTCTTCCCATAAAACACTTCTCCTATTATGAAAAATGCATATTCATTTCCCAAAAGAACTGCAGGCCCCCCTTAACCCTTAACGACCTTGGGCGTATCATACGTCCCAGGACGCAAGGGGGTTTGGGGGATCGCTCCCGACCCCCCCCCGCACAGCCGGCGTGTTAGCCAAATGCCGATAAACCCGGCAGTAACACGCCGGCGGGGGGCTCCGCCCCCCTGGCCTTTTTAAAACCCACAGGGGGCCGCGGCTAAGAGGCCCGGGGTCCCCGAATAAACGCCAATCGGTGCCCGGGGGCCCCGATCGGTGCGTGACGGGGGATAAGCGCACTAGCTGCGCCCCGATCCATCACCAGCAAAGTGGGGGGGGAGGGCCCGGAACTCCCTCACTTACCCTGCCGTTTTTCCCCACTTCCTTGGCAGACAGGGAATGAGGAAACCCCCATCTTTGTACACCCCAATGCATTGCCTATTCAATGCATTATTTTTTATTAAAAAACCCCCACCAAGTGGCAAATACCACAGGGGCCTCAATGTTTTTAGAAAAAAATAAATAAAAAAAGTTTTTAAATAAAAAAAAAAAAGTATTAAAAATTCAAATCACCTCCCTTTCCCCATTTTTCAAATAAAATCATTAAAATAATAAAAAAGTTACACATATTTGGTATCGCCCCGCGTCCGAAAAAGTCCGATCTATAAAAATATAACATCATTTATCCCGTACGCTGAACACCGTAAAGAAAAAAAATTCCAAACGCCAAAATTGCGTTTTTTTGGTCATTTTTACGTCACTCAAAAAATGGAATAAAAATGATCAAAAAAGTCGCATGCATTCCAAACTGCTAGCGATAAAAAGTACACTTCAGCCTGCAAAAAATTTCCCCTCACTGACGTCCGTAGGTGTTAGTAAAAAAAAGTTATTGGTCGCACAAAATGGCACCGTGGCGCAAATTTCAAAAATAGAAAATGTTTGGAATTTTTTTACGGTACCAAAACATAAAGGAAACCCTACATGTTTGGTATTTCCGGATGCATAACAACCTGAAGAATACAGATAACACATTACATTTACCGAGATTGAACGCCGTAAAAGCAAAACCCCCGCAAACATGGCAAAAATAAATTTTTTTTCACAATTTGTCAAACTTGGAATTTTTTTGCGGCTTCCCAGTATAGTCTATAGTATAGTGAATAACACCATTAGAAAGTACATCTTGTCCTGCAAAATAAAAGCCCTCATGTGTCTATGTAGGTGGAAAAATAAAAAAGTTATGGCTTTCAGAAGGCGAGGAGGGAAAAACGTGTCACCCAAAAAAAACGCCGGGTCCTTAAG
This sequence comes from Phyllomedusa bahiana, assembly GCA_025379985.1. NCBI lineage: Eukaryota > Metazoa > Chordata > Amphibia > Anura > Hylidae > Phyllomedusa > Phyllomedusa bahiana. The sequence continues at coordinate 10,080 of JAODAL010084815.1, forward strand.
GGGTTAAATCCATGTTCCACTGCATTGTATAGTATTGTCCTCAAGACTATATTCATAAACCACTCTCTTTATACATGTAATATTCATATTAATTTTAATAATACATGTAGGCTCTATGGCTAGCCCTCCGTCCCTCCCACAGTCTGACCTCACAAGTTCCCCATTGAAGATTCTCTCCTACTGCTCACAGCTAGCCATTCAATCCACCACGTCACAATGGGAGCATGCAAGAACTCCAGTATCTTCAAATGCCATTGCATCTAGTTGCATCGGCTTCGCACTAGATCAGCGCCGCAAGCAGAAACAATAAATCTCTACATACATGAGTACATACATGAATAGTCCCTTGCAAAAGCAATATACAATGCTCCCTAATTATGTTAAAAAGAAACCGTGGCCTCACGTGATGAATACTGTCATCATTACAGGACCCAGGGAACAATGAGGAAAAACGTAGAGGCAAAAGGGGAGAGAAGGGGAGGGGGGAAGGGGCGCGAGGGATAGAAGGAGGGAGGGGAAGAAGAAAAAACAACAAAAAAAAAAAAACACATATATGAACTCTGATGCTTCCATAGTCATATATTCAACTGTGCTATATCCACTTGACCGTACTTAATCACATATATCATGTTTCTTCAAAAATTATTATATAGGGAATCAGCAAGATCAAATAAAATGCCGAAAATGAAAAGCCTTCATTTAAGGGGCCCTTTAGGGTT
>JAODAL010084816.1:0-10797 GCA_025379985.1 Phyllomedusa bahiana
ATAAAGTGATTTCCAGCAGGTCTTTCTTTTTATTTGCAAGGACATTCTATTAGTTTTTGCTTCATTTTCTGCAATCTTTATTTTGCATAATGTTGGGTGACATTTTGGCACTTTGGAACCAATTACCAGTTTTCCATAGAGTTATGGTTTCAACATACAATGGCTGTCTGGGAACCAATTAATGTTTTATGTTGAGGGACCACTGTAGTTCCAAGATGCCTTTAAGGGTGAAGATGTAGGGTTTCTACATGTCTCAGTGTAGCCTGTACCAAAATGATCAAGGCACAAATAGTCCATTATTTATATCCATTACACAATAACATAGTTACTACATGATTTGCAAAAGTCTCTTTCATTACTTATATTTATGTTTACTTTTATGTTTTTGGCAGACACATGAATCATACAGCAGCAGAGTCCATCAGTAAAAGTGTATTTGTTTTCAAAATGCAACATGATGTTCACATATTTAATAGGATCCCCGGGATGCTGCACCATGGGGAAATTACCACTCACAAAACAACTTTGCAGATAATGTGTCATATCATCTATGTGCAACATTAAATTGGCAACAGAAGGGCATAGAGAATGTGAATAAAAGACAAACAGATCTGGAGGATGCTAAGTATAACAGGTATGCACACAGATACAATGCATTCAAAGTTTGGAGTAAACAAACCTATATAATGAACTCATGCTGAAAGAGAAAAAAGTAAAAGTCCCGCCTACACCTGCATAATAACAGCAACCTATTTCTTCCATTGTTTCCTCTACTTTTCAATTGCTTGTTACTTGAATTTTACAATGCAGTTTCATTTTCAAAACATGTGACGGTATATTCTATATATAATAATATTATTACTTTAAATATTTTCCCGTACAGTTAAATACAAGGGAGGGGGGGTGGTTTGTGGTGGGTTACAACTTTTTTTTTTCATTTTTTTTGGGAAAATAAATTTTAAATTTTTTTAACTCCATAAAAAATTTTTTTTTGGGTTTCCACAATATCAATTAAAAAAAGGGGTCCCCCGGGATTTTCAATTTTTTTTTTTTTTTGATCTTTTATTTTTTCAGCTAAAAAAAAATAAAAATGCCGAAATTTCCCCTTCTAATAAAAAAGGTTTTTTTTTTTTTTTTTTATCACAGACATTAAAAAGGCAAAAATCCCAAAAAGGAAAATGCCCAATTTAATTTTTCAAAAAACTTGGGGGGTTCCCCCCCCTCTTGGGGCCCCCCCCTACTAAACCTCCAGAAAAACCCCCCCCAAAACTTTAGCAATTATTAAAAAGGAAGGGAAATTTTCCCAAAAACACACCACGTCTTTCCCTTCATTTCAAAGGGGGGTTCTGAAATACATCCCCAATTTCCCAACCCGAATTCACTTTTTTTTTAAAATTTTTTTAAAAGAAATTTTTTCCTTTTTGAATGCCCCCCCTTAATGTCCCATGATGGGCAAAACCGGTTTTTAAAAAAAAAAAAACTTTTTTTTCAGGGGGAAGAAAAAAAACCAAAAAAGTTTCCTTTTTTTCTTTTGCAATACCGTCCCCCCTCTGTTCCCCCCCCCTTTCATTACAAAAAGAAATCCAAAAGATTTTTAATGAACAATGAAAAATGCCCCCAATTTTTTACCCGGGTTTTTTTTGCTAAAAGGGGAAAATGGGGGAATTTTCCTTTTCCCCCTTTTAAAAAGAATTTTTCCCCCTTCCCAAAAAAATTTCAGCTTTTTTTGTTTTTGGGGGTCCAAATTTGGAAAAAAGGGCCCCCTATCTAACATTTTTAAAAATTTAAAAAAAAACCCCTTTTTTTTAAAAAAGCAAAATTTTTTTCCATAGTAGAGGAAACCCCTTTTTAAGGTTTTTTCTCAAAAATAACATTGGAAAAACCCCTGATTTCTAAAAGGGATTAAAAAAACATAAAAAATTTTTAGTTGGGCAAAAGGTTTTTCCCCCCTTTAAAAAATTTGGAAAATTTAGATTTTCACGGATTTTTTAATGGGGAACCCCAGCAAAATTAAAAATTTTGTTAAAAAAAAAAGTAAAGGGTTTTCCACATTTCCCCTTTAAAAATTTAAAAATTTTAAAATTGAAAATTTAAAAATCTAAAAACATAGCATCCCAAAAACACAAAAAAATTTTCACAATCACAATATTTTAGAAAACTTTTCTAAAAGTAATTTTTTTTTTAATTTTTAATTTTCCCCGGGCCCTTTTTTTCCCCAAAACAAACCCCTTTATTGTTGGGGGTTTTTAAAAAAGGTTTTCCCCCCCCCCGGGGCTTTTGCCCTTGGGGAAAAAATTCCTGCCAAATTCTGAAAAGGGAATTTCACGGCCCGCAGCTTTTTAAAAAAAAGTGCCCCCAAACAATTTTTTCAAAATTTTAAAACGTTTTTCCCCAAAAAAGGGGACCCGCAATTTAAAAAACCCATGGTAAAATTTTTTTTTTTGTCACAAAAGAGTTTTCAAAAACAAAAATAAGCAATTTCAACCCACCAAAAACCCCGGCCCCTTTTTTTAAGGGCAGCCCCTGAAAAATAACAAAAATTAGAAATTGGGGGAATTTCCCCAAAAATTCGGAAATTCCCCGGGGTCCCCTTTCCGCCCCAAATTTTTTCCCAAAAAAAAATTTTTGTTTTTCCCCCTTTTTCCCAAAATTTCTTTCGGGACGAATTCCCCCGTTTAAAAAAAACAGCTATTTCCAGGTGGGGCCCCAGAGGGCCCGCAGGGTTTTCCCGAAAAACGTTTTTGGGTCCCAATTTCTTTTTAAAAAATGCAGAAGGGGGGGCTTTGGGTTTTTTTAAACTTCATACAATGTTTTTTGGTTTTTTGTAAAAGACAACCGGGAGATGAAAATGGCCCCCCCAAATGAGACCTTTAGGGGGGGCAAAAATTTTGTGGACAGGTGTGGGAGGTTTTACCGGGGGGCCCCCCACCCAACATTAGGTCCCGGCAGGGGGCAAAAAAATGAAAAATTCCCGGGAGGTGGGGGAAAACACGGAAAGGGAACCCCCAAAGTGCACAATTTTACTGAGAGGGGGAGGCCCCCCGGCGGCAGGGGTTAAAGAAAGGCCCCGGCAAAAGGGGACAATTTAAATTTTTGGAGGGGTTTCAAAACACCAGGAAAACCAAAAAAAGTTTTGGGAAAAATGACCCGAAAAAAAGGGGGGAGGTCAAAGGCGGCCAAAGGGAGCAATTTAGGTCCCGGCAAAATGGGCAACCCCAAAGACACAGTGTGGGGGGGACAATTGGGAAACAGCCAAAAGCAAACAAACAAAAAAGTTCCCCGAAAAATTGGGCCCCCAAAGAAACCCAGTTTGGGGGGTGTCCCCCGGGGAAAAGCAAAAAAACAGCAAAAAAACATGGAAAGGGCAAGATTGGGAAAAAAGGAACCCCGAGGTTTTTAAAAATTTGGGGGGGGGAATACCAGTTCCCCCGGTTAAAAAAAAAGGTGGTAGGGAAAATGGAGGGAAAATGTCACAAAAAAAGGGGGTTTGGGGAAACAGGGGGGTTTGGGGCAATCAAAATAGTGGGGGGTGAAGGGAGGTAATTTTGAAACCCCGGGCCCAAAGCCCCAAGGCCCCTTTTTTGTTTGGGGGGAAAAACCCCGGACAACCCACGGGGCCTTTTATTCCCCTCTTTTTACAAAGGTCCCCGTTTTTTCCACATTTTTCCCGTGGAAAAAAAAAGCGGTTTTTTTTTCCTTTTGGGGTTTTCGATGGCCCCCCCCCGCACAAACCCGCCCCTTTATGGGCCCCAAATACTGGCCGGGCAGGAAAAAGCTTCCTTTCCCCTGCAAATCCCGGCCCAAATTTTTTCGGGGCCCACAAAAATCCAGGTTTTTTGGGCCCTTTTCCCCCCGGGGAAAATCCCCCCCGGAAAACTTTGGGAAAATGAGGTGGCAGATGCCCGGGCCAAGTAGGCCACCCAACCCCTTTTGGGTTTTTAAGGGGCCCGCTCCAGGTCCCCGCCCGCCCGCCCGCTTTGGGGTGGCCCCCTTTTGGGGAAATTTCCCCTCCTCACTTTGGCCCCGGGTTTTAAGGAAAACTTTTTTTCTCATAAGTTACCCCCCGAAATTTTGGGTTTCTAAATGGGGGGAAACCCTTGGGGAACTGCTTTCCCAACCCCCCCCCGCCCCCAAACCCTTCCCCCCCGGCCCGCCCCCGGCAAATAAAAATAAAAGAGGCGCTGAGGAAAAACCCCCCGGGCAGGGCCCCGTCCCAAAGGGGGGAAGAAAGCCGCCCCAAAATAAGGGGGGAAAAAAAGCCAACTGATTTTGGGGGAATTTTCCTTTTAGTAATTTTTAAATTTGTTCCCTTTCCCCCCCTCAAAAGGTTGGGAAAAAAATTTCTCCCCAAATTTTTTTTAAACCGGGTTAAAACGAGGGTCCAAAAAGGGGGAAAAAGCCAGAAATCATTCCCCTTTTGCCGGAATGCGAAATAAATTTTGGCCTTTAAAAACTTAAAGGGGCCCCAGGGAAATAAAAGGGAAAAGCTGCCCGGGCCAACCCCCACAAGGGGGAATTTTTCCCCAAGGGGGTTTCCCTTTCCACCCAAATTTTTCCCTATATACTTTCCCACGGTGGGGGTTTTTGGGGCATCCCGCCTCGTCCCCTTCCCCCCATCTTCCCCCTCCACCTTTTCCCCCAGTTTTTTCCTTTCTTTTCCCCCCTCTTTTGTCCCCCTGGGGAGAAAAATTTCCCCCTCATTTCACCAAAAAAAATGCTTTTTGCTCCAATTGGGCCCCCCCTTTTCCCCCTCCCATTCAAAATTTCCCCCCCGGGCCCCCATGTGGGGCCCCCCAAAATGGGAGTCCCCCTCACGGTTCCCCCCATCCCCCCCCCGCCCCCGGAAAAGATTTTTTTTCCCCTGTTTTTTTCCCGACAAAGAAAAAGGCCCGTGGAAAAGGGTGTTTTATTCCCCTTCCCCCCTAGTCCCCCGGCCCACTGACAAAAAAACGTCGCCTCCTCGAATGGGGGTTTAACAAACCCCGGGAGGGGGTTTTACGCAAAAAATTTCCACTGGGGGTGACCAAACCCCAAAATTAAACAGGGGGGGTTTCTTTTTTGTCCCCCCGCCCCGGGGAAACATCAAAAAAAAACGTTAATGGCCTTTTTTTTCCCGTTTTTTTTTCAGTCCCCCCCTACCCCCCCAAAATTGGGCCCGGCTGGAATTCCAACGGGGTAAGGGAAAAACCCTCGCAAAATTTAGAAAGGGGGTTTTTTTGGGGAAAAGGGGGGTTCTTGGGGGCCCCCCCGCAACCCCCGGGGGGTCCCCTTCCCCCGGAAAATTTTTTACGAAAGGGTAAAGTCATGCACAGTTTTTCCTGGGCCCCCTTTACCAGAATGTTTTTTTTTGGGAAATTCCGGGGGAAGAACCCCTTTTTAGGGAAACCTTTTTCCCCAACAGATTGAACACTTTTCCCCCAAAGGCCCGGGCCCCCCAAGGGAAACCCTCCCTCCCCCGGGGGCAAACGCGGCCAAAACCAAAAGGGTTTTCCCCCCATTGTTCGGGCCCCCCCATGGTTTTTCCCATTTTTCAGGTTTGGCGCCCGGGGAAAAAACCCCACAACGATTTCCCTTTCCTTTCAAAGACGCGGGGGCAGTTTCCCTTCCCCGGGGGGGGACTTCCCTTTTGCCGAGGCAAGCCCGGGGGGTAAAAACGCCCTGGGAACCCAAACCCCCCGTGCCCCCCAACCCCATGGGGGGAAAAGAAAAAAGGGCCCGTACTTTTTGTGGAGGGTGAAAAATGGGGGGGGTTGGGTTTTTGGGGGAGGAGGGAAAAGGCGGGCAATTGGGGCAAAAGGGGGGCCCCCAAATTTACAACGTGGAAGGGGAAAAAGCGGGGTCCCCTTCCAAAATTTTGGTGGGGGCCTTGGGGTTGGGGAAACCCCATTCAAAACCCCCCTGGGGCCGGTTAAAAAAGGGAAATGTTTTTGGGGGCCCCCCAACCGGGGAAGTTTTTCAGCTTTCCAAAAGCCCCGGGGGGGGGTTGCCCGGGGGGGTTTTGGCACCTTGGGAAAAAAACCCGATTAAGCCTCCCCGGAACTGAACCCCCCGGCCTTTTGTTTTTTCCTCAAATTTTAAAAGGGGTTTTTTGGGGTTCCTTTTTTGGAAAAAATTTAAACCCTTTTTTAAAACCCCACCCCTTTCTCGGGCCCCAAACCCTTAGTTTCCCCCTGAAAAGGTTTGGCCCGAGGTTCCCACCAAATTTTGGGAAAAGGGGGGGCTGTCAGTAAACCAACCAAATTTTGGGCCCCAAAAGCACGGTTCCAACTGCTTTCAACCCTTTTTTGATGTGTTGTACGCATACTGTTTTTTTTCCCCCCCTTTTTCCCCAATTTCCCCCCTTTGCTGGAAAAAGACTGCCTTTTGGGGCCAAAGGAATTTCGAGGGCGGAAACCCTTCCCCTGGAGAAAGGGAAAAAGAAAAAAATTTAAAGAGAAACACTACCTTTTTTCAAGGGGGTTTTTGGGCCTTTTACTTTCCCCTTTCAAAAGGCAAAGCCCTGGGCCCCTTTGGGCCCCTGGGGGTGCCCTTTTGGGGTGGGGGCGGCCAGGATGGGGGCCCACCACAAAAACGAGGCCAAAGTTTTTTTTTCCCCAGGCCCCCCGGAAAAGGGGGGGGAACCCCCCCCTTTTATGTGTTTACCCCCCCGGCCCCGGGGGGGGCCCCCAACCCCATAGGGGTTTCCCCTTTTTCCACGCCTTTACTTTTTTTTTGCCCCACATATTCCCCCACATATTTTCCCATAATTTGGCCCTTCCGGGGTTGGGCCCCCTTGCAAAGAAAATCCGAACAAACCCCCGAGTAAACGGATTTTTTTAAACCGCCAAACGCTCCCACTGGGTTTACAAGCCCCCCCGCCGGGGTTGGGGGGCCTATGTTTTAGCCCCCTTGGGTGCCATTTTTTCTTGACCTGCGAAGCGGGTTTTTTTTTTTTTCCCCGTTTGGGCCCCGGGGGTTTTCCCGACCTTTTTTAACGCCCCTTTCCCATCCCCGCTGACTTTTCCCCCCCCGGCCTACCACCAACTTGCCCGCGCGGTGCTTTCCTGAAACCGCCCCAAGGCCCGGGGGGGGGTTCCCCCTTTCCCCCCCCGGAAAAGGGGTGGAAAAAGCCCTTTTCCCCCCCCGGCTCCCCAAGGGGCGGGGCGGCTTTTCAAACAAAAAAAACTAATTTTTGGTTTTTTTATCTCACTGCTTGGGCCCAATTCACCGGGCCCCCCCTTTGGGGAAGCCCAAAGGGTGACCCTTTTCACAAAAAAAACCTTCCCCCGCCCCCTCTCCCAAAAACAAAACTTTTTCCGCCTACTGCAAAAAGCAGGGGATATTTGGGGCCCCCTTTTTTTTCCCCTGCCAATAAGCTTGGCTGACTGCCCCCTTTTCCCCCAAATTTTTTTTCATCCCCCGCTAAATTTTAAATGGCGCTTTTTCCCGACCACAAAGTAAAATCCTTGCCTTTAGGGGAAAACCCGGGTGGGGCCCCAAAAACGGGCCCCCGGGGGGACGGTTTAGGGGGGCCCCGGGGCCCGCTCCCCGGGCCCCCCAAAGCCAACCTTAAAAAGGTTTTGGTTTTGATTTTTTCCCAAACCCACTTTTTGGCCCGGGGGTTTTTTCAAAAATTTCCCTCTGGGAGGAAAAAGGATGAAAACCCCGGGCAAAACCAAAACAAGAACCCCCTTTTGGGGTTTTCTGAACTACAAAACGGGCCCCCCCAAAAGGAAAAAGCGGGAGTTTTTGGCCAACCCCCGGGGGACCCCCCGCCCCCCGGGCGTTCCCCCCTTGGGTTTTTGGGCTGGAACCCCCGGGCCCGTTTTTTTCCCAAATTTTTTTTGTTTTTTCCCCTGCCCCCCCTCGCAGGGGCCCAAAAGGGCCCGCCCCAAAATCTCTGGTTTCCCCCCCCGAAAAAATAAATGTTTTTTTTTTTTTTAAAATGTTTCAGACACTGGGTTTTTATTTTTTAAAAAATAACTTTTATAAAGATAAATATACACCCTGTTTTTTTTACCCCAAAATGGGAACCCCGTAAAAAAAGCTTTGGGGGAAACCCCCTTTTTAAAATTTTAAAAATTTCGCTCCCCCCAAAATTTTGGGCCAAAGGGAAAAAAATTTCTTTTTTTTTTTGTGTCCCTTTTTTTTAAAAAAAACTTGGGGGTGTTTTTAAATAAATTTTAAAAAACCAAACAAAGGCCCTTTAAATTAACCCCTTTGGGCATGAATTAGGCTACAAAGGAAAAAAAGTTAAAATAAATTTTTGGGATTTTAAAAAGACGGTTTTAATTTTTTTTTTTCAGCCCCACCACAAAAACCCAAAGCTTAATTAACCCCCCGGGGTGTAAAAAATTTGCCCCAAAGAATTGAGCCCCACAAAAAAATAGTAAACTTTTGGGGAACGGTTTTTCCAAAATTTTGTTTTTTTTTTCCCACCCACACAACCCCAAGGGGAAAAAACCCGTTTTTAAATTTTTAACCCTTTTTTCTTTTTGAATAAAGGCTAAAAAGGAAAAAAAAAATTTTAAAAATTTTTTTGCCCTTTTTAAAAAAAAACGGTTTTTTTTTTTTGTCAGGGACACCAGCAAAAAAAAACACTTAAATTTAAACCCCCGGGATGGTAAAAATTTCGCCAAAGAATTTTAGCCCCCCCCCAAACAAATAAAACTTTGTAAACGGGGTTTTTAATTTTGCTTTTTTTTTTTACGCCACAAAAACCCAAAAGATAAAAGTTTTAAAATTAACCCTTTTCCTTTTTGAAATTTGGCTACGGGAAAAAAAAATTTAAAATTTTTTGGGGTTGAAAAAAAAAGGTTTTTTTTTTTTTTTTTGTTCCCGCACACCCCCGCAAAAAAACCTTTTTAAAAATTTAAACCCCCGGATTTTTAAATTTGGGGGCCAAAGAATTGAAGGGCCCCACAAAAATAGAAAAATTTTTTTTTAAATCGGTTTTGCAAAATTTCGTGGTTTTTTTTTTTTACCCACAACAACAAGAGAAACAGTTTTTTTAATTTTAAACCTTTTTTCTTTTTGAATTAGGCCCCCAGGAAAAAAAAATTTTTTAAAATTTTTGGCCCTTGAAAAAAAAACGGTTTTTTTTTTTTTTTGGTCACCAAAAACCACCAAAAAAAAAAACCCTTTTTAAATTAAAACCCTGGAATTTTTTAAATTTTTCCCCCCAATAGAATTTTTTGGGAGGCCAAAAAAAGAAGTTGGGGATTTTTTAAATTGTAAAAACCCCCCTGTTTTTTTTTTAAAAAGAATTTTCCCAACCCGGGAAATGGGCCTTTTTATTCCCCCCCTTTGGATTTAAAAGAAAAGTAAAAATGCCCCCTTTTCAAGGGGGGAACCCCCCCACTGGGTTTTTCCCGATCCCCAAAACCCCCAAAAAAAATTTGCTAGAAAAACCCCCCCAAAAAAAACGCTATATAAAAAAAACAATTCCCTTTAAATAAAAAACATCCCCCCGCAGCAACAAACCTTTTTTCCGATGAGGGACATGAAGGAAAAAGTGGGGGAGCTCCCGGGGGGGGCCCCCCGGGGCCCCCGGGAAATTTTTAAAAAGGGCCCGGTTTACCCTCACAGAATCCCGCCCGGCCCCTTATTGGGGCCTTCAAACCCCTCAAAAATTTAAAAAAGGGCCCCTGGCCCCCTTTTTTCCCCCCAAGTGCCCTTTTTTTTCCCCCTGTAAACGCCAAAGGGGCTTCGCAGCCCCTTTTATAAATCAAAAACCACTTTCCCTTTTTCACCCCAAAGGGTTAAAACCCCAAAAATTTTTCCCACCGTTTTTCCCAAACCCCAAGTTTTTTTTTCCCCGGAAAATTTTTTAAAAAGAAAAATTTCCCCTTTTGGTAGAAAACATTCCCCATTCCCCAATCAAAAATGCAAAACCCCCCCTTTTTTAACCCCATTTTTAAACCAAATTAAAAAATCACAATTTACATGAAAACCCCCAAACATTTCCCTGCATTTTGGGGATAAAATTTGGGGTAAAACACAAACCAATTTTTTCCAAAACAAAATTTTTCTTATTTTACATTTTTTTTTAACCCTGGGGGAAAAAGCATCAAAATTGGGGTTTTTTAAAAATGGGGAAAAGGAAACAAACCAAACTAAACCCAAAACAAATTTTCTAATTAAACCCCCCTTGCAGACATGATTCCCGGAGTTAAAACCAAAAAACATCCTCCCCCAAAATTCCCTTGGCAAAAACCTCAACTTTTTCTACTAAAAGCAATTTTTTTCGGGCCCCCGACTTTTAAAAATGGTTCCCCCCCCAAAAAAAACTAACCTTTTAACCCCCCTTTGGGCCCCTTCAAGCATCAATCCGTTTTATATTTCCCCAATCCCTAATAAACCTTCCCCAGTCCCCTTTAAAAAATGCCCAAATTTTAAAAAATCCATCGATAAAAGTCCCCCCTGCAAAAAAATAAAAAAATTACAAAATTTTCAATGGGTTAAAAGGGAAAACTTAAATATATTGGGGGGCCCCCTCAAATTTAAAAAACCCCTGTTTTTTTAAAACTTGGAAAAAGTGCCAAAAAGTGATGTTTTAAAGGCCAGTCCCGTGGGTTTCAGCGGTGGGGCCATCCCCCTTCGGAAAAAAAGAAAAAAAGAAAACCCAAGAATGGAGAGACCCCCTGGAAAAAGGGAAACCCCGGGAAAAGGCAGTAAAAAAAGTTTTTTTTTTGGGGTTTTTTTTTTTTTTTAAATGTTTTCCCCCCAGGGAACATAATTAAAATTTTTTAATTTTTTTTTGGGTATGGCCCCCTCCCTTTTAAAATTCCCCCAAAACTTAAAGGGCCCAGGGCAAAA
>JAODAL010084817.1:0-10797 GCA_025379985.1 Phyllomedusa bahiana
TTGAATTGAAATTCTTTTGCAAAGCTGTCTTTTTTTCACAGTCTCCTTTTTTGTTTTGTGAAAACCAGTTCCCCGTGGGTCGATCCACCCCTTGCATTTCATTAGCTGACGGCTCTACTAATTTACAATTTGTTGCCCCCTATCCCCCCCCCCCCCCCCGGTCGTATTCACAGGAGCGCGCATTCCTGCCTCTCTCACTCAGAATAAGAGCCCGGCAACAATTTCACTCTATACAGTCACCAGCTCCTCAATGACACTGAAGCTGCTTCTACAATCAGATAACAGCAGAATTGTGCCTTGGTGCCTAATGCGGACTGGATTCAACTGTAACAAACCTCCAGCTGTGAGAGGAGAAGAGATTAGTGCTCTGAGTTCATAGAAGACTGTCTAGACTGAATGCAGGCCTGTGGTATGTAAACATACAGCTCTTACAAAATAAGACTGCATAAGGAGAGGAACGACACAGTGACATGTGGACTCAGAGGGGGAGGACACACTGACTTGGGAGTGAGCATGAACAGTGAAGGGGGGGATGATGTCATCCCCCTTCAGTTAATAAACACCCAGCTGGGAGGGGAAGGAACGCCCCTGGATTTAAGGAACCGAGAAAATCAGGCTTCAAGAAAACAGCCGAACTGATGAAGCGATACATCCCCTTTAACAGCATTATGGGCCCCCGGGCATAACACTGCAGTGGGCACTGCTCAAATACATGACATCACACTAGGTCATGCCTCTAGCCACCACCAAGCACACTAATATTTTCACGGCACTTATGTCTGGGCACCACCAGCCTGCAGCCTACAAGACTAATTGGCAGAGCAGGGAGCCTTTGGTTCCCTTCTCCACCATGGTTTTTAACTGTTTGCATATCCTAAAAACACACAAACATTTACATTCCTGGGACATACATATACCACCTGGGGCCGCATATTTGTGGGGCCCCCGGGCAACTGCCTAGTGTGCCTAATGGAAAAGATGGCCCTGGATACAGTGTAGTGATGCCTTTCCTCCATACATAGTGTTTGGCATTTAGGTTTCATTGACCAGAGCCCCTTCTTCCACTTGCTGCTGTTTCCCCTACAGAGAATTTTTCAAACTGAAAACAGGACTTTTTATGGCTTTCACAAAGAGCTTTCTTCTTGTCCCTCTTCCAGAAAGGCCAGATTTGTGGAGGACATGACTAATAGTTGTCCTATGGACAGATTCTCCTACCTGAGCTGTGGATCTCTGCAGCTCCTTCAGAGGGACCTTGAGCCTCTTGGCTGCTTCTCTTTGCTCTCGACTGCCAGTTTAGGTGGACAGCCATGTCCTGGTAGGTCAGCAGTTGTGCCGTACTCCTTCCATTAAACATTGCTCAGTGAGATGTTCAGAGCTTGGACTATTTTAGTATTAGTACTGGTTGGCTGGGAGAGAGGCTCTAGATGTTGCTCAAAAGGAATAACATTCCTCATTAGGGAGAGGTACCATGTAGGTAAGTGGAGACTTGTATGTCTTGATCGCTCCACTGAGAGGCTGCCTGCAGATTAATAGCAGGTTGGCATTAATCCCCTTCACATTATAAGGCTCAGTGAGTCGGATGTGACTTGATGAATGCTACATTCAGTAAGTTGAACTGCAGAGTCCCAGCTCTTTTCAATATATCCAGTGGGTACAGAAAGTATTCAGACCCCTTTAAATTTTTCACTCTTTGTTGCATTGCAGCCATTTGGTAAGATCCAAAATGTTCTTTATTTCAAATTTATTAAACAAGAAAAACTGAAATCTCACACGGTCTTAAAGAGAACCTGTCACACAGATTATGCCCCCCTTGCTGAGGGCAGAACAAGCTAGTGTCAGACCTGCTGTTTCCAGCGCTGTGTCCCTTATTCTGTAAGATGCTGTAGTTTTTCGTGTGGTATTTAATGTCAAATTGCAGTTTTCAGCCAGAAGAGTCATTCGAAGAGTCCGTTTTTTTAAAACCCCCGGGCCCACGGGAGTTTAGCCCGCCACCTAAGACAAACCTATTCTTTGAATAGGTAGAAACATGTGAAAACGTCGGTGGCGGGGCTAACACCTGCTCATGAAAAAGATTTGAGGGGTAAATGCTCTAAAACTGCTGAATCTTACAGAATAAGGGACACAGCGCTGGAAACAGCAGGTCTGACACTGGCTTGTGCTGTCCTCAGCAAGGGGGGCATAATCTATGTGACAGGTTCCCTTTAAGTATTCAGACCCTTTGCTCAGTATTGAGTAGAAGCACCATTTTGAGCTAGTACAGCCATAAGTCTTCTTGGGAATGATGCAACAAGTTTTTCACACCCAGATTTGGGGATCTTCTGCCTCTTCCTTGCAGATCCTCTCCAGTTCCCTCAGGTTGGATGGTGAACGTTGGTGGAAGCCATTTTCAAGTGTCTCCAGAGATGCTCAGTTGGGTTTAGGTCCAGGCTCTGGCTGGGCCGGTCAGGAATGGGCACAGGGTTTTTTCTGAAGCTGCTGCTTTTTTATTTTAGCTGTGTGCTTAGGGTCATTGTCTTGTTGGAAGAAGAACCTTCGGCCCAGTCTGAGGTCCAGAGCGTCTGGAAGAGCTTTTCATCCAGGATATCTCTGTACTGAGCCGCATTCATCTTTCCTTCAATTGCAACCAGTCGTCCTGTCCCTGCCCCCATAGCCTGATGCTGCCACCACCATGTGTCCCTGCCCCCATAGCATGATGCTACCACCACCATGTGTCACTGATGGGATTGTATTGGGCAGGTGATGAGCAGGGCCTGGTTTTCTCCACCGCTTACAATTAACACTAAAAGTTCTATCTTTGTCTCATCAGAGCAGAGAATCTTATTCCTCATAGTCTGGTATCCTTCTTGTGTTTTTTGCAAACTGTCTGCGGCTTTCCTATGTCTTGCACTGAGGAGAGGCTTCCGTCTGCAGCTTTCCTATGTCTTGCACTGAGGAGAGGCTTCCGTCTGCAGCTTTCCTATGTCTTGCACTGAGGAGAGGCTTCCGTCTGCGGCTTTCCTATGTCTTGCACTGAGGAGAGGCTTCCGTCTGTGGCTTTCCTATGTCTTGCACTGAGGAGAGGCTTCCGTCTGCGGCTTTCCTATGTCTTGCACTGAGGAGAGGCTTCCGTCTGCGGCTTTCCTATGTCTTGCACTGAGGAGAGGCTTCCGTCTGCGGCTTTTCTATGTCTTGCACTGATAGAGGCTTCCGTCTGTGGCTTTCCTATGTCTTGCACTGAGGAGAGGCTTCCGTCTGCGGCTTTCCTATGTCTTGCACTGAGGAGAGGCTTCTGTCTGCGGCTTTCCTATGTCTTGCACTGAGGAGAGGCTTCCGTCTGCAGCTTTCCTATGTCTTGCACTGAGGAGAGGCTTCTGTCTGCGGCTTTCATATGTCTTGCACTGAGGAGAGGATTCCATCTGCGGCTTTCCTATGTCTGCACTGAGGAGAGGCTTCTGTCTGCGGCTTTCCTATGTCTTGCACTGAGGAGAGGCTTCCGTCTGCGGCTTTCCTATGTCTTGCACTGAGGAGAGGCTTCCGTCGGCCGCACTCTGCCATAAAGCCCCGACTGCTGGAGGCTGCAGTGATCGGTGACTTTGTGGAACTTTCTCCCATCTCCCTCCTGCATCTCTGGAGCTCGGCCACAGTGATCTTGGGCTTCTTCTTCACCTCACTCACTAAGGCTCTTCACCCATGATTGCTTAGTTTGGCTGGACGGCCGGGTCGAGGAAGAGTTGTGGTCGTCCCAAACGTCTTCCATTTAAGGATTATGGAGGCCATTGTGCTTTTGGGAATCTTGAGGGCTGCAGAAATTCTTTTGTAACCTTGGCCTGATCTGTGCCTTGCCACAATTCTGTCTCTGAACTCCTTGGGCAGTTCCTTAGACCTCATGATTCTCATGTGTTCTGAAATGCACTGTGAGCAAAACAAAATGCTTTTTTGATCTTACCAATTGGCTGCAATGAAACAAAGAGTGAAAAATTGAAAGTGGTCTGCATACTTTCCGTACCAACTGTATACATGCTTATGAAGTGGCATATGTCATCAGCATCCATCAGTGGGAGACTCTTCCCAACATAAACCTCTGCACACTCTGTGACTGCAACACATCTACTACAGAACCTGTGTTATTCTTAGTTGTCATTTGTAATGTAAAATATTCATGCAAAGTTTCTCAAAAAGCCTCCAAGTCTTAGTTTTGTACAAAGGAAATCAGGCTCTTGTTTACTGCTGAGTGTCTCGTAGCACGCTGTCACATAGGAGCATCTAAACAGCCCTGGGCTGTGGGTGTGAATGCAGTGGTTATAGTTGTAGTGAGCGGTCGCCTACACGCGTGGAACATCCCTGTCAGTGCGATGGCAGGCGGCACTATCAGACGGGGTTATAAGTAATATTCAATTTTTTCCTACCACAATGAAGGAAAAAAGCTGAAACATCTGATGCATGAACCTCAGGTAACACTCCTAATAGCTGAACAGATGAAACTCTTCTAGAGTAGATATTCTGTATTTTATTTTTTATATAGAAATTCTATACATATTCTATTTTACACACACATATATATATGATAGTAGTGAATACTGGAATCGCATCCAAAAAATAGGAAAAACTCAAAAATTAGGGAATGCAAAAAAGAAGCAGTAAAGCACAACACAAAAACACCAAGGACTAAGTAGTAATTATGTGTAAATTTCTGCTGTATGGATTCCAGCAGGTAAATGTAGACATAAAAACTATTATCAGGTTCACAGGAACGTTAGAAGAACAGTTTATAAGTCATCAACATAGTAACATAGTAGATAAGGTTGGAAAAAGACAACGTTCTAACCTATAACCCTACAGTGTTGATCCAGAGGAAGCAAAAACCCCTATGAAGTGGAGGCCAATTGCCCCATGCAAGAGGAAAAATTCCTCCTCATCTCACATTAACGTCCTTACTCCAGAATGTAGTGTTCATAACCTTATATTTTTCAAGGAAGTCATCAAGGCCCTTCTTGAACTTGGTCAAAGACTCCATCATCACAACCCCTTGTGGTCCCAGGCTCCATAGTCTCACCGCTCTTATAGTAAAGGAAACCCCATCACAACGCTCTGTGCCCGAGCTCAAGTTCACCGCCTACGAAACTCCATCATCACAACCTCTGCCCCGAGCTCCATAGTGTCACCGCTCGACGTAAGACTCCATCATCACAACCCTTGTGGCCCTGAGCTCCATAGTGTCACCCTCTGCGAAAGACTCCATATCACAACCTCTTGTGCCCTACTCCATAGTGTCACGTCTACGGAAAGACCATCACAACCTCTTGTGGCCCCGAGCTCCATAGTGTCACCGCTCTTACAGTAAAGGATCCACCATCACAACCTCTTGTGGCCCCAAGCTCCATAGTATCACTGCTCTTACATCAAAGAATCCACCATCACAACCTCTTGTGGACCCGAGCTCCATAGTGTCACTGCTCTTACAGTAAAGGATCCCACATGACAACCTCTTGTGGCCCCAAGCTCCATAGTGTCACCACTCTTACAGTAAAGGATCCACCATCACAACCTCTTGTGGCCCCAAGCTCCACAGTGTCACCGCTCTTACATTAAAGACTCCAACATCACAACCTCTTGTGGCCCCGAGCTCCATAGTGTCACCGCTCTTACAGTAAAGAACCCACCATCACAACCTCGTGTTGTCCCAAACTCCATAGTGTCACCCCTCTTACAATAAAGAATCCACCATCACAACCCCTTGTGGCCCCGAGTTCCATAGTGTCTCCGTTCTTACAATAAAGACTCCAACATCACAACTGCATCAAAAACACAATTAAAGAACACACTTTTTATATTAATGCAGGGGGTTTTGTAACTCAGTCTGATTTGAAAAACAGGTGAAATTATTGTAATTTAAAATATGTATACTTTTTTAATTGCTTAAAAGGGTTTTACCACAAAGGCATTTCATGCCTGGTTTGTTCTGCTTCAGCTTTCAGTGTGTTCAAAAGAGGGTATGTATGATTTGTTATATAGTAACTGCAGATCATTTGACCCAGCAGGCTTGACATGACCATGCCTTTCCCCACAGTGTGCTCACTCTATTTAAACAAAGGTCTGTTTATGTAAAGAGCTGTGAGTAGCTACAATGTAGCTGCGTGGTTAACTCTTCAGCCTTTCAGCATAAGGGTCCTAGGTTCAAATCCTTGCAGGAACCAAACATGTAGATTTGTTTTCCTCAATGTACATATGTACATACCTGATTGAGGTTTCTTTTTTCCTTTTATTTATTTGCACTCAGGCTCGGACTGGCCCCCAGTGGAATAGTGGAAACCACCAGTGGGCCACTGAGTATAGTAGACCTGGGGTTTCTTTTAAACTGAATATATATTGGGAGAGAGAGAAGGGTAGAGCAAAAGAGGCAAAAAACAAGAGTCAAGGTATAATAGGGATGTACAGTAGCTGTAGAGTGGGCCCCCAGAATCAGCTCCACTGATGGGCCCCATAAACAACTACTCTCTCCCCCAAATGAAATTTCACTTGGGCCCTAGACCACCAGCCGACACTGCACGTTTGACTAATTACTAAGGAACAAAAGGGAAGAGAATGCACCTTGGGTTGAACACTTGCCAGCAGGGTGGTGGGATTCAAAGGAGTACGGGATGGGAGTAAAGACAGCCCGGGGTTTAACATCGCTCAGCTGAGTGTTTAACAAGGTACGGGGCGGGTGAATGACACACCTGGGGTTAACACTCGCTCAGCAGTGAGTGTGGGTGATTACTAAGGGTACAAAAAAGGGAAGAATGACAGACCTGGGGGTAACACTCGCCAGTAGTGAATTTTTTTACAAAGGGAGTACAGAGACAGGATAAAATGACAGCACCTGGTGTGAACATTTGCTAAGCATAGTCGTGTGATTAAAAGGGATACAGAGAGGGAATAAATGACAGCCCTGGGGTTGAACCTCGCTCAGCATGAGGGGGTGTGATTACTAAGGATACAGAGGACAGAGTAGAATGACAGCACCGGGGGGTTAAAACACTCGCTCGCATGAGGTGTTGATTACTGGGGGTACAAGAAAAGGAGTAGAATGACGGGACCTGGGTTGAACATCGTCAGTATGAGAAATTTGATTACTAAGGATTAAAAGGGACAGAGTAAATTGACAGCACCGGGGTTAACCTTGCTGAGTGAGGGGGGTTTTATAAGGAGTACAGAGGACAGTAGAAGACAGCACCTGTGGTTGAAACTCAAAAAACATGAGTGTTTATTACTAAGCGGGGAAATAACACAATACCCCTGAAGGAATGATGTCTGACATGTGCGGCCAGGATGAAAAACTCTCGTCACTGTCGTATCCCCTGGAGAAAAAACTTACAAGGGATCACAAGGGGAGCACTAAAAAAAAACAGGGTGCAAATTTTTGATAAGATAATTTATAATCTCATTTGCAAGCTTCTCACATCAATGTTACTTGGTGGGAAAACCCTTTAAGTTTCAGCCTTACAGATCCCTGTTCTTTAGATATAACAGGTCGCCCCTACACCCCCGATGGTCATTCCATTGATTAAAAACACCCGACCCTAACTTTCCCTTTAAATTATCTACTAATTCTAAAGGGGTTCCCCATACTATTT
This sequence comes from Phyllomedusa bahiana, assembly GCA_025379985.1. Classification (NCBI taxonomy): domain Eukaryota; kingdom Metazoa; phylum Chordata; class Amphibia; order Anura; family Hylidae; genus Phyllomedusa; species Phyllomedusa bahiana. Next base: position 7,593 of record JAODAL010084817.1, read on the forward strand.
CTTCCCTGACATTGATTTGGACTGGTTCCAAAAATAAAGACCCAAATCTAAATTTTTTTTACTCGTTCGATTTAGTTCTTTAAACCTCTTTTTAAATTTTTGATCAGTTTTAGGTCACATTTTGCTGAAATTAAAAAATTCTAAAGACTACAACCTTCCAGCATTACGATACATTGTACATTTCTTTTATTTTCTATTTTCATGTTAAAACTATTTTTTAACGAATTTTTAACCTTCATCAAATTGTTCAGTTTACAAAATTCTGAAAAATTTGATAACCTCTACGTAATTTCGTCATGAGAAAAAATTTCAACGATTTATCTTTTTAAAAACAAGTTTTTTAATACATTTAGAGATTCCCTCCACCCCCGGGACAAGTCTCTGACTCGCAAAAAAAAGTGAATATTCATATTCCCCTTACGAAGCAAACTTTTCAGGGGGTTTCTGATTATTTTAACAATCCAACATAACAACATCAAACCCATCACAAAACAGACCTACGATGTTTTTCCCAAATTTATTCACCATAGGTTCGTCTTTGGGAAAAAAAGTAAATATAATACAATAAAAATAAGGCAAAAAAAATCATTTCAGGCCGGGGCTATAGGTAGGCCAAGAGGGGGCCTGGGGCGCCTGCTTACAGAAAAAGGGGGCCGTCCATTTAAACTATGACTCGGAGCGCCCCCGGGCAATAACAGCAGCAGCCATTTACCTCCTCTCCGCTGTCCTCCCTCCCACGTCGCCCCCCTCATCTCTTCCACGGGTGCGCAGAGCTGGATGCAAATTATTCCCCCGAACCTTCCGTGACTGTACACCGCGGGAGAAGTGAAAGGGGAGCCGTTTCATGGAGCTTAAACGGTAGAGGACTGCTCCCAAATCTTATCAGTTCCTGAAAACACTCACAGTGGGAAGTTAACCCCTCACGCAGCCGGGGCTACATTTGCAGAGCCCCAACCCCCGGGTTTCACCATTACCCCAGTCCTCTCTCTTTTTACATTTACGTTGATTGATGTAACTAGAAGTCAAATTTAACCCTACATTCTTCCTGCAGCTACTTACCAGAAAACCTTTAGAAGGGCAGGTGAGGTTAACCTTCGACTTGGGTTACAATCAATCAACAACGTGATAAGAAGACACTTGTAACCAGGAGCTGGACGAATCCCCCATACACCTGCCCTGAGAGACTATCCCCAGCCGGGATGAGCTGCACTGATGTCCCCCTCAAAACAAAAGATGTACCTTTTTACGGGTTCATACACTGGCTGAGGATTTCCCGCCGGACACACCCCGAAATGTAATGTAAGTTAAAATCGGCATCTTGTCTCCGTGTGAACATCCGCTTTTCAATGCGTCCGGGTCCATCAGAACGGACCCACAGACAATCAAAACAATTACAGTACTTTATCACTGCCGCAATGAAAGACACGCGCGGTTTTCACATAGAGATCGCCGTTCGTGTTTGCACGCGCCTGTCGGTCCGTTTTGCAGTTTCGATCCAAAAAGACATCAATTCTTTGGTCTATCCAAAAGATGGAGCCGACAGGCAGGGGGGGAAACATGCAGCGGTATCTCTCATGTGAATGCCCTGCGTCTTTCCCCAACCCGCAGGGTAAACTCACTGCTATTTTTAAACCTCCTGACCGCCGTCGGGCCCCGAGACATATCTGAAAACGAGTTCTTTCGAGTGAAGAAGCCGTGTGAACATACCCTAAGGCTGGGCCACACGTTTTTTATGTTATTAAAATCTTTTAAAACCATGTTTTTAAATACCAAATAACACACTAAAAAAACAACACATTTTTCCCTTGTTCTAAAAGGAAATTTGGCGTGTTTTTATAAACCATGGGACTTTTTTCTTTTATGGATATAAAAACCTAATTCCATAAATTAAAAAAAATTTTCCCATCTTTTTTTTTTTTTTTACATTTTCAGCATAAAAACCCAACAGAGCCAGGCTTTAATTACCCCATTTAAGAGATATTCATTTTTAAAATGCAGTGAAATCCAAAGAAAAAAAAATAAAAAAAAGCAGCATAAGTCCAGGTTGTCCCCTCATTACAAGTGGTTTTTTTTCAGATAAAAAACGATCATAAAATAGGCTCTTTTTATGTTTTCCCTCCCGCCTTTCCCAAAATCGCCTACATAACCTATGAGGGCTTTTTTTTGCGGGACAATTACATTGTAAGGTTTATTTTTATTGCACCATACAATAACTGGAAACCCCAAAAAATTCCCAATGGGGAAAAAAAGTAAAAAAAAAGTACTTTCGCCCTGTTTGCGGGGGGTTTTTTTTTATTACAACTTCACTGGGTTTTATTTTTTTAATTTTTGTGCAGGGGAAATCAACCCAACAAAAACAAGTAGGGGGCTTCATTTTTAGACCATAAAAAACAAACTCCCTCTTAAATTTTCACCAAAAACTTTTTTTTTTTTTTTTTGTTCCCCCCATGTGGGTTTGATGAGGGGTTTTTTTGCAGGGTAATGTGTCTTTTATTGGGCCCCTTTTGGGAACATGTGACTTTTAGTCACTTTTTTTCATTTTAGGGGGTTTGAAAAACCAGAAATCTCAAATTTTTTGCAATTAAATTTTTTTTAACTTGTAAGATGTCAAAAGTGGGGGATTTTTAAATTTTTAAAATTTTTCCTAAAAGCGCCGGGGGGGGGGGGGGCCCCTTTAACCTCTTTTCCTAGGGGACCAAATGTTTTTCCCGCCCTGCATGTAGGTATCGTCACATAGATCTGCCAGAAAATGTCAGAAAAGCTCTGTTTTACCTGTTACTCTTTTAGTTGACTGTGGGGTTACATGGTGTTTCGATCTGACATTTTCCTTTAAGGTTTAAAATGGGTTAAAGGGGGTTTTCCCACCCAAAACATTTAAGCATTCTATAGGATATTCAATCAAGTGTGGGAGGGCGGTTCCATCTCTGGGACCTGCATCTATCTCGGGAACCGAGCCCCGAAACCTCTCCATTTTGAGTACAGCCGCACGCACCATTTTGAACAGAGAGGTGGTCAATATTCTCCCATTTAAATAATTTTGAGTCCCAAAAACAACCAAACACACCACTTGGCTGTACTCAGAACTCCCTTTGATTTTAAAAGGAACTCCCAAACCCCCTGTTTTGGGGGTAGGCGCACGGGAAACCAGACGGGGAAGCCCCACCTGGTCCCAACCCCCTTTCCCTCCTCTTGGGGGACCTGACTT
>JAODAL010084818.1:0-10796 GCA_025379985.1 Phyllomedusa bahiana
AAAAAAGTAAAACATATGGTAATGTATTTATTAACTTTTTGGTGGAACAACTGTCTTTCTTAAATGCAAAAATTTTTTAAATTTTTGGGGAAAATGGCAATTTTTTCCTTTTTTTCAGGATTTTTTTGATTTTTTCCAAAAATTACATGGATTGTAGGACCAAATTTTTACTATCTTAAAGCACAATGTTCACGAGAAAAAAGTCTCTAAAATCACATAGATGGGAAAAATGTAAAAAAAGTTTTTTCTACTAAAGTCCCACAGTTTTAAAAATTTGGGATCTGCAGGAAGGCCCAAAACTGGCTGCGGCAAAAGGGGTTAAAGTGTACCTTCCCCTCCACATAAAATACAAAAATTGATAGTAGATAAAAGTTAAAGGGTTTTTTCCCCAAAATAGATGTCATTGCCAAATATGAGGTTTTACCTCATTATTACAGGGAAACAGATTTCAGTTTCACTTTGCCAGCACAGATCCTTACCTAGCAGGATTCTTTCTGTGGGAAATCCCAACTGGCAGAGGACGCTGAGGGCATTGCTTCTTGTACAGGGTAATCTGAGTCTTTCACAACATACACTGCAGCAGGCAAAACACATGGAGGACATATGGCTGACAGGGTTTACCACTCCCTCCATAGAAACGGGCATATATTACATTTGCGGTTTTAAACATGATGTAAAACTTACAGGCCCACTCTGCCAATTGATTCTCCAATTTTCAAAAAGCTTTTAATTTTAAAAAACAGTTGTCAACATAATGTTGCATCAAGCTGTCATGTGCCGACTTGGGCAAATTTCAGTCCTGTCTTAAAGGGTCAGTGCTTTTTTAAAAAAAAAAAATGAATTACAGGTTAAATATTTTGATTTTCCTAATGAAGCATATTTGAGAAATGTTTGTATTTTGTTCCTGTTTCTTATGAGTTTTTTGGGGGGGGAAAGGTTTTAAGTCCAAAACAGGCTTAGACCTGATGGGGTTAAAAAGAAAAGGGAGGGGGATCTAAAATGGCTTAAAACAAAAAAACATAAAAGCACTCTATAAAATTTAAAAGGGCAGTTAAGCAATGTATTTTTACTTTTCTAGTAATCTATGTCACATTGAGGGCCAATCCACCAACGGGAAGGTGACATCAGTGGATTGGTGGCGTGTACAACCAAAATAAAAGTCAGCTACTCCTCTATGCAGACAATCCAAAAAATGATCAGCACATCCAAGACAATTTTAAAGAAAAACAGTGAAGTTGCATGCTAGCATAGCCACAAACAACACAAACACAAAAGATGTGGTCCACAGGCACTTACAAGTTTGATAAAAAATGTATGACTAGACCTCATGATATACATTATCTAATAAGTGGAAGAGGTACACTTTGAAATAGTTCATATATTAATCGTTTATATAACGGGGCGAAGTGAATTTTTGATGTTTAAAATGCACCTGAATCTATGAAAGTGTTTTTTGTGCACTCGTAAATGGCGTCTAATGCGCCAAACATGTGTATTGGCTATAGATGGGTAGAAATAAAAGAAAAGTAATTAGAATAGCATGTCAGTGAATAGAAACTATGGTGCTGGTTTTGCTTGACAGACCACAGGCCCCAGCAAGACTTGTGATGTGCTGGCTCTTGCCTTATGTAGAATAAAGGGTGAGAGTAGCAAAAATAAACACTGATCACCATCTGATAAAAACTTCTTTCATTTAATGTAGTAAAAAATAAAAAAAATAAAAATCTGAACATTTTTTTTTTCCAACTGTAATTTTTTTTAACAGTTTTCAAATAAGAACAAGCAATACATGTAGAGCAATAAGCTACATAATTTTTACATTGGGCCTCCTTGTGGGAAGTTCCATTCTTGATATTGCATATAAAAGCTTATGTGCCACTAGATAAATATAACAGCTTAATCATAAATAACAGCAAGTGAAATTAACTATACATAGAAGACATGACACAATAGGGGGGGAAGACAACAATCATGCATGTCAAGTATATCACATCAAATGTAAAACCATCCGTTCCAATGTTAGAACCAAAATTTGTATGTTAGGCTCTCAATTCAGTGGTCATTTAGGGACGTACATGGTATGAAAGGGCTTTACGCTGTTTTTGCATACCACTGCGCCTCCTCCCCAGCGCGAATCACGTGTCGGACGCAGCGTTCGCCACTTTCGGCACTGCGGTAGCTATTGGAAGGGGGCGGGGCTGTGGGCGGGCAGTGGGGCGCGGATGGGGCGCGGTGTACGCGTTTCGGGGCGGGACGCGGCTAGCGCTCATATTTAGTTCCCGAGGCATGTACATCGCGGCTCGCCAAATCGCGGCGCTCGGGCAGCTCGACAAGCAGACCAGGTTTTTTTTGGTCTTAATCCTCCGGCAGGGTGATGGATGTGAAGCAGGAATCATGAACAATGCGAGGAAGTCGGGATCGAGAGATCGCGACAGAAGTCTCGGCGCTCCGCTTCGACAAGCAGACTTGGTCGAGTATGCTCCGGCGGAGGCGAAGTGAAGCAAGAAACGGAGTTTTCCAAATCTAGAAACGGCGCAATATCATCAAATATGATATTGCCAAATGCCGGGAAGGACAGTAATTCAAAATCTGAAACATTCTCAATAGTCGGAAGAAAAACGGCATTCAGAATCGTATCGACAGTGAACCATTAAAAGATGATGGGGAAGAATTGACAATCAAAATCCCCGGCGGGATATTCAAATACAGTAAAAATGATGAAAAAGAGCTGATTGGCTGAGACTTGCGGGGTCTCGCTAGCTCAGCCAATCAGGATGGAACGACAAAGTCCCATTCTTAGCCTTGGAGAAGTGATATAGGACCAATCAGAATCATGGCGGGGATAATTCAAAAATACAGTAAAAAGACAGAAAAGAGCTTAGTGGCTGAGCTAGCGGGGTCTCGCTAGCTCAGCCAATCAGAGCGCGAGCTTCTTCTCCATTATACTCTATGGAGAGATGAGCGCACTCAAATCTCGGCGCTCAGCGCGCGCGGTCGATGAAGTATTAATCAAACAAAATTATTTTTATACAGTGTAAAACATTCTCGGATAAAGCACCAAGAAACAACTTCTTAAAAAATAAAAGCAAGTTTAAAAACCTCCGAAAAACGCGTTAGTCGCCGAGGGACCGGCGCTACATAGGGAATTTGCCATAGAGAGAATGCAGGGAAAGACAGTAATTAAAATTTGTAAAGCTATTCTCAGTTGGTCGGGCATATACCAGGCAATCAGAATAGGTGCAACAATGTCCCATTAAATCCTATGGAGGAGGGATTGACAATCAGATAGGAGAATGACAGTGGCCCATTTCTATCCTATGGAGAAAAATGGGACAATCTTAATCAAATGCCGGGACAGTTCCAAAATACAGTAAAAAGGCAGAAATGAGATGATTGGTTGAAGCAGCGGGGGCTCGTCCAGCATAGCCAATCAGAGCGGCGAGCTCTTTCTCATAGTAGTTCTATGGGGAATCGAAATTTAAAAGAGGAGTGGCGCCGTAATTTGGACCAATGGGAGAGCTGGAGCGACGCTCCTATGGGTTTTCTAATGAAATCTGGTATAAAACTGTACATGCTGAAATCCAATTATAATACTACAGAAACGTTGTGCCGATGTGTATATAAAAAGGAATACTTAATATGTGCTCTCTAACGAAATAAAATTTTGAAATCAAGAAAATCATGCCTTATTCTCTTTATTTTTCGATGACACCATTACTATTGATCCTTGGCTAATGAAAAATAAAGAAATAAACATGATTTTATGGTCTTTTTTTTGTTTTCGTTAGCCACATATTAGTTTTCGTTCTATTTACACATCGGCACAACTTTCTGTAGTGTTATAATTTGATTTCATGCCAGGTACATTTGTATACAGAATTGCATTCAGAAAAACCACCATAGGAGCGTCGCTCGCTCTCCAATTGTCCATATTACGGCGCACTCTTTTAATTTCGATTACCCATAGAAACTCTATGAGAAAGCAGCCTCTGCGCTCTGATTGGATAAGCTCGGACGAGCCCCGTGCTTCAACCAATAGTCGTTTCTGCCTTTTAATGTATTTATGAACTGTCCCGCGTAGATTCTGATTTGTGTATAAAAACTTCCCATAGGCTAGAATGGTACTTTGTCAACTCATATTCTGATTGGACTAAAACTTCTCCATAGCCTAGAATGGGACTTTTGTCGCTCCCAGCTGATTGGATGAGATAAGCCCCGTTATCTCAGCAATCAGCTGTTTTTTAGCATTTTTATGTATTTTGAAACAGTCCCGCGTTGGATTGATTGGTCATCTGACCCTAGGTTTAATTAAGTCAGTGATTGCTCCTATTCTGATTGGAGGTTTCTGGCGACAATGAGAATAGGATTTCAGAATTTGAAATACTGTATTTCCCGGCCATTTCCAAATCCTAATCTTGAATGCAGGAATATTGGAAAGTGATTCTTGTTTTTATGTAATTTTTATTTTTAATGTTTCAGCTTTTTCCTGAGAATGTAGAACGCCTTTATAAAGGCGATTTTGGATTTATATCCGCACGACATTGTGGAATGATTTCCCCGCCGCTCAGCCTGTTCGCATCGGAACAGATTTTCGGCGCAGTCCGCACGGCGCCTAAGTCCCGCACTGCGCCCCAACACATGGCGAGCCACGGCGGACTTTTACCGCATGTATGGGAGGGAACTTCCTCCGGACGGCGAATCTCTCGGCGCTGCGCCGCACAGCGGCCCATGCTCCCGCACCTGTGCCCACGCACTGGAGAGGCGCGGCGGACTTTTCCACCGCATGTTTGAACACACTACCTCCGGCGAACAATCTCAGGACGAAGCGCGAACTTCGCTCCATTACGCACTGCGCCCGACACGCTGGCGAGGCGCGGTGGGGACATTTACATAATGACTATGTATGAACGCGGCCCGGACCCGACACAAAAACTCAGTTACAGATTCCGCCGGGAAACTGGCGGAAAACGGCGCCTCAACCCGGCGAGCTTCATACATGTGGCCCTTAGAGTTACAAAGGTATCCCACTGGGACCAGACCGCTTCAAAGGATTCTATTGAATTATTCAATGAAGCAGTTAAATACTCCATATGTCTAACCTCTTTAATTCTTCGAGTGAGGTCCTCCCTTGACGGGGAGTCTGTTCTTTTCCAACATTGGGAGATTAAGCATCTGGATGCTGTAAGGATATGCAAAATCATCTTAAGAGTCTTTTTCCTCAGTGGGATCCTTGTTAGGTTGAGGAGAAAGAACAGGGGATCGAGAGGTGTTCGTATCCCTGTAACATCTGTAATAAGCGTTTTAACCATCCTCCAAAACCTATGTATGCCCTGACATTCCCAGAACATATAAAAGATATGGCCCACTGCCTTAGAGCACCTCCAGCATATATCTGAGATAGCGGGGTTAAGCTTATGTAAAACAGAGGGAGTGTGATACCATAAGAACATAATTTTATATTGGTTTTCCTTATATATGTTACACAAAGATGTATGTGCCGCCCTACGCCAAATTATCTGCCATTCTTCTTTAGAAATATTTCGTTGGGCAAATTGCTCCCATTTGAGCATATAAGAATGCTGAACCAAGTTATCTGGAAACGGGTTAGACAGAATGGAGTATATGTCAGAAATTAGACCACTGGTTGAGGAGCAGGTTTTACATATAAGCTCAAATGAGGTAGGGGGGGATGCTACTAAAGCTCCTAGAACAGTATTGAAAAAGTGTACAATTTGTATATGGGAGAATCTACATGATTCCGGAAGTGAGTGTTTGCTCTGTAATGTTTCAAAGGTCTGAGCCTTTCTTGTGGAGTGATCCGCAAAATCCGCATAATGGAACAACTTCCTCTCAAACCAGATCCTCATCGCCGGGTTGTCCAGGCCCTCTGAAAAGGAGGGATTAAACAAAAAAGATGTCATGACAGACCGTTGTGAGCATAAATTAAAGGTTTTTGCGCATTTCTTCCATATTGCCCATGTTACTGCCATGGGGCCCAGCAATGATGTACCTGGCGAGACAAAGGAAGTGGCCCATAACAGGGAGTTTTGGATGGACTGGGGCTAACCATAATTTTTCTATTTCTGCCCATCGAGAATATGCACACAATGAAGACCAAGCTGGTATACGTCTCAGTTGGGCAGCCCAGTAATATTTTACTATGTCCAGTATTCCCAGTCCGCCCTCAGTTTTGCATGCCATAAGGATTGACTTTTTAATGCGATGCCTTCTAAAAGCCCAGAAAAATCTTAGAATGGAGCTCTGCAGGGATCTAAGCTCTTTCATTGGTATAGGAACAGGAAGGGTTTCAAAAAGGTAAACCAATTTAGGTAAGATGTTCATCTTGATCACGGATACTCGGCCTAGCCAAGAAAGAGATAATGAATTCCATTTTTGAAGCATTAAACTGATCTCCATAAACATCTTGGGGAAATTCCTGTCATAAAGAGATGCAAAAGTCTTTGTAATTTTTATACCCAGATATTTCAGAGAAATGCTTTTCCAATTATATTTATAATTGCGTTGTAGAGTTTCTAACTCATCATGTGGTAAATTTATGGGGAGCGCTTCTGTGTTTGTAGTATTTATTTTGTAGCCAGAGATCTGATAAAAGGCTCGCAGAAGGGATTGGAGGTTTGGCAGAGTTGTGTGTGGGGAGGTAAGTGTCAGAAGTATATCGTCCGCAAATAATGATAGCTTAAATTCTCTATCCTTAATCTTTATGCCCTTAATATCTGGGTTAAGGCGTATGGCTGAGGCTAAAGGCTCTACACATAAAACAAATATTAGCGGGGAAAGGGGACATCCCTGTCGCGTTCCATTAAAGATTTGAAATAAGGGAGAGTTCGTGTATGGTAGTTTAATTGATGCAGAGGGTACTGAATATAATACCCTTAATTAGTGTTGAGCGATTATTATCGACAAAGTTGAAATCGGCACAGTTTTTATGGTGATCAGATTTTTTAGATCATGCGATAATTTAGGTTAAAATCTGTGCATCATCTATTAAGATCGCGCCATTTTCGGCGCTTCCTGTCATTTTGGCGGCCAGCAAATCAGCTTACAGAATAGAGCAGGGTTAGATGTGTGTGCGACGTCATGACTGGGATGTGTATAGTTGCGAGTGGCTGGAAAAATCACATGACCTCGTTTTACATAGAACAGCGTGTCCTGCTCAGCCTCAGTGTCTCTCAGCGTCTCAGAGCAGAAGGATGTGCGCTCTGCTTGTGTCCAAACAGCTCAGCGAAATTATTATATTTCTTCACAGAGAAACCTCTACTATTAGCTGTGATCCTTACAATTTAGTTAGATTAGAGATTGGAAGATTTTATATAGTTAGGTAGATAATTTTAAAGGAGCATCTACCGCTGTAAATTCACGGGTGGGAGCGGAGGGGGGGGCCCCCGCGGGCGAACACAGACAAGCTCTATAAAGAATACTGGATAAAGTTCACCAAGACTTAGTTGTAGACATTGCACTGCAATAGCTTTATATTTGCGTTTTCTATTGAAATATTTCCTGGATATTGGGCAGCCTGAACCTATAGCAACACATCTTTTCCCTAGTAATCGAAGGTCTCTTTGTTAGGTGCAAAACCCCCACTTTATTATCAGAAACACATTTCAGATAGGTGTTCATTTTCAAATTTTGCCCATTCCACCTTTTTGATTATATCCACCTATCGCAACTTAAATATGAACCCAAAAGAAATTTTATAGTCCCAAAAGGTGAATTGAAAGGTCCCAAAATATCTTATATTATACGAATACATAACAGAACTTGTTTTTGACTTTGGCACACTACAGCTTTGTTCATTGAGGTGCTTGCACTTAAATTTGAATACAGCAATTTTATAGTCACCACAGTGAATTGATAGTGCCAAAATCCCTGTATTACCGAATACATTTCAGATACGTGTTTTTTTACTTTGGCGCAGGCCAGCTTTGTGATAGATCTACTATGCAGTTAAATTGAATCAGCAATTTTGTAGTCACCACAGGTGAATTGATAGGTGCCAAAAATACCTTTTATTATCCGAATACATTTCAAATACGTGTTTTTTCACTTTGGCGCAGGCCAGCTTTGTTGATCTCCTTTGCAGTTAAATTTGAATACAGCAATTTGATAGTCACCACGGGCTGAATTGATAGGTGCCAAAAATACCTTGTATTATCCGAATACATTTCAGATACGTGTTTTTTCACTTTGGCGCAGGCCAGCTTTGTTGATAGATCTACTTTGCAGTTATATTTGAATCCAGCAATTTTGTTTTGATTTGGGGGATTTGAGAATAGCTGTGATTTGCCGTCTTTTAATAAGAGACTTTCCAAAACTCTTCCATACCTTCTCAAATTTTTATTTTTCTGAACATGGAGCGAAATTCAGGTGGAAAGCGAGCAAAGAGGGGGTAGGACATGGAGGTAGAGGTACGAGGGGAAGGTGCTCCTTCCATGCTGGCGACAACACGATCCAGCGGATCATCAGTTGCAGGACCATCAGGCCTCTCATCGCTGGGTCAGGGCCCTGTAAATCTCAGTAACGAACAGCGTCGCCAATCTGTCCTTCAGTGGTTAATGCAACCTGCATCCAGCAGTCTTACCACCTCGTCCTCCCAGTCACGGCCACAAATGTCGTCATCAGCATCACCCCCAACCGTCCCACAAGAAGCAGCCTAAATGTCAAGCCGTGTACCCCCCACTGTGGATAATCCAATTTCTGAAGACCTCTATGATGAAAAATGCGGTTGGGGTCAGAAGGCATGTTAAAAAATCAAGAGGCCAAAAGGATGATTTTTCTCTGCTCGACGCCCAGTTCTGATGCCATTAGAGGGGAGAAGGAGCCGGTCAAGGAAAAAATCCCCGGGGGTCGGCAACCCTTGCGCCCCCTCTTGCTTGTGCCCGCAGTCCGGGAGCAGAATGTCAGGACACAAAACACCTTTTTTTATGATGATGAAACGACATTTCGGATCCAACGGGGTTTTTCACAAAATTTTGATTGCGACGCTTCATCCTGACGAGAGGAAGGGGGGGTATGTCGTACAGGTTCCCCCAAAGGGAGAGGGCGGTGAGAATCCGCTGATAGATTTCCGCCAGCCACGTTCGCGCAAACCCCGCCCCGTTTATCGCCGTCAAAAAAGGTCCAAACCCCCAAAGCCTGGGTTTTCTTTGACCAAGCCTCTATCCCCCACAATGTCATATGCCGCCATGCCGAAAACGATAAGTAGAGGAAAAACCAGGGGTTAACCACCCCCAACATGTTAGTCACATGCACGAATGCTGGTTTTGAAAGGAGCAACATTTGGGCCCAAAAAAAGGCCAGACCGACGCCACCCCTCCAACCACTGTCACACCTCTGTCTCCCCCCTCCCCCTCCCCTCCCCACCCCAAGCGTTCCTCAGCTGCCCTTCCTCAGAGTCAGATCAGGGATCACCCTCTGCTTCACCTCCACCGTCGCCCGGTACCACCAGAGACCCACCTACCCCTTCTCCTTCCGCCAGTTTGACGCCTGCATCCCGTACAGCGGCCAGTCTAGCAGCCGCCTTCTGTTTTTCCTTTTTGGGGACAGAAAAAAACACTTTAACCCAAACCTTTCCCAAAGCCAAAAGCCTAAATTCGGGCTTCCCAGGTTTTGGCCTTGGAAATGTTGCCTTTCCATCGGGTGAACAGTGGGTTCCCCCCACGTCAGGGCCCCCTTGCCTCCCCAATACCAATGCGAGCAGGCATTTCTTTGCAAAAAGCCCCCCCTCCCTGGCCAGCCCATTCATCAAAATTTAACGCGTTGTCTGCAGCTTGGAGACCGCCCACACAGGGCAGGAGCTGGGGACGCTCCCGCAATGAGACCTGCCGGGCTGGGTGCCAAGAACCTTCCCGGGGAAAGGTGGTGTGCGATGCCCGGGAAATCTGCGGGCCGCCCTTTAAAATCGTGGGCTGGAGCACATCCCTGGCCTGGACATGTCATGCCCCTTGTCACCAGACTACCCGGGTCTGGACTCCCTCGGGGAACTCGAATCTAAGTTCCCCATTTCCCCCGTTCGCACCCTGCTTCGTCCCCCCCTGGCTGCGTTGCACGCAGCTGGGCCCTCTCCGTCAATTTTTTTCATTGTTGACGGAAACACGCTAAAAATTCCACCCTCCACATGCTCCAGCGATTGTGGCAGCAGCGCAATGCCATTACGCATACAAGTGACACATGGCCGAAAAAGCAGGGGTGCGACCTGGGGTGTTGACCACCGAGAGGGAGGAGGTGAAAGAGTCTGCACCCTCCTTGCCAGTTTTGAAGAAAGCCACCAAAAAAGGGGCAGTGCAACAATGCCCTTGTCACATGAGCATTTTGGTATCTTAGTTCTGGAATTCGTTTGGGCCCCCCTGAAAAAAACAGGTCCCGCCAGCGACGGGGGGGGAACGGACACAGATGGGACACGGAGCCTTTTTTTCCGTCAAAACCACAAAGGCCCCAAGTTTCCAATTCATCGGGCTTCATTAGGCATGGTTCGGGCCAGAATTTGTGCAAGGTGGCATCACTCTCAGGGGCATCATCTCGGCAAGTCAGGCTGTGTTAAGCTGTTTCCCGGGGGCAGCGGAGGAGGGGAGGAGGAGGATATTCCCAGACATCGATGTCCCCACGTCCCTGCCTTGGGGAAAGAGGTTGGCGCGAATTTGTTCGGGAGGAGGAAGATGATGATCAGTTTGCTATCCCCTGACCCAAGGCTTTGGGAAATAAAGGCCCCCCCCTCACATGAGTGCTTGGATGCTCCCCTTTCCTCCAAAAGATCCTCCATTAAGGTCATCAAAATAACA